>VMRN01000065.1:825121-847032 GCA_010277015.1 Poeciliopsis turrubarensis
ATCTATCTATCTATCTATCTATCTATCTATCTATCTATCTATCTATCGGTGTACTTTGAATCAATGTAATATGAGTTCTACTCTCTGAAATAATTGACCAAACATGTTAAACGTTTCATGATATTCTGGTGTAAGTCCAAAAGAGATTTTATGAATAAAATACAATATTTCATTGCCCCACAGTGGGGGAATATCAGCAGTAAGATACATACAGATTCAAACAAAAGGCAAAAAAAAATAAATAAATAAAAAAAATAAAAAAATACAATTAAAAACCTCAAAAAATGAGAATAGAAGACGGAACCATGAGAGCAAATTTACGACACTGGCCAGTATTATTTTTAATACTGTAAAAATAATACTTAGAAGAAGCACAGCTCAGATCCAAGGAAACGTGACGCTGAGTAGCAGCAACGGAGTATAAGAAGTTATAAAGTAAAAATGTAAAGGATGTGCAAATAGCAGCGAGAACATCATTGAAAATGAGACAAACTGAGAAAATGAGCAGCAAAGACGCAGACATCCATTGAGCCTGTTGGGAGCAGAGGTGGTTAGAAAGTCAAACATCTGAAGCATCTGGTGATGTAACTAGTTACCAGAGATAACTAGTTACATTTACTGAACTATTCTGAAAAACAACAAAAACAAGTACTTTAAACACTACTTTCACGACACCACACTTTTCACTGTTAGTACTTTATCCTGGTTTAAAATATGCACAATAAGTGCATGTAATGGTTTTGGGTTTTTTTTTTTTTTTTTTTTTTTTACTCGTTTAATGTTACCTGAGTATTTTCTTGGATGACTATATTTTAGTTTATTTGAGCGAACATGTGAGATGATCCTGTTCTTTTAATGCAGTTTTTGGGAACAAAGCTGCTGAACACATCTTCCTCTTCCTCCTCCTCCTCTTCCTCCCAAAAGTGAAACTTAACTTGCCTCCATCGGTTTTCACTCAGCAACGCAGCGAGTCCACGCCGCTTTCTGCCTCCCGCAATCCAACTTTAAAAAAAAGGTAAGAAACAAATGAAACTTTAAACGCTGCTCATTGCAGTCGCCTTATCTGCTTTTATACAGCCGCGGACTTTCGCTTCTTTTTTTTGTTTTTTAATTTTCCGTCCACGTTTTATTTGAACTTTTTTTTTTTTTTTTTTAATGAGTTAAAAATAAAATCTAGGTTTGAATCTCATGCCTTCCTGTTCATTTAATATGCAAACGGCTGGTTTGTTACAGCTGCTTAAATCAGTGATTCAGTCTGACTGATTGAAATGTCCCAGAACCAACTGAGAGCCTCCATGTGCGTGAGGATGATTATATATGTTTATCTGTTAAGATGTTAAAAGCTGCAAGCAACAATCTTTTCCAACTTCCTACTGGCTGATTGCGCGGATCCACGTGCTTCTGTTTGGTGTGCTGGGTTTTCAGGAATAATTAGATGGGTCAAAATGAACCAGTTGCTTCTTTCATAACGTGTTTCATTAACTGCGTGGGAAAATGTTTTTCTGCTAAAACCATGTTTGGTGTCTCTTACATGTAATGCCTTGGCCAAATTTAAGCACTACTTTGACAGATCTAGCAATATGTCTACTTTATGTTAAAGGTCGTCATAATTCTCACTGTTTTCTCATGTTACTGAATTACTAAAATGAAATGAAACTGCAGTTTCATTTCATTTGGGTGTAGTGATGGACTCCAACCTGACCCTTCAGAGCCACATAAAGACTGTTGCAAAGTCAGCCTTCTATCACCTCAAGAACATTTCTAAGGAACTGTAGCCACAGGAAGAGTTGTCTTTAGTTGCACTTATTACTGCAAAGGTGTCTGCACAGGTCTGCTTATTAAGAAATGAGTCAGACAGCTGCTGCTGCTCACGCTCTGACTAAAACTCAGAGCACATTAGTCCGGTTCTGAAGTCCTACTACTAGTTTATAAATCACTGAACGGTTTAGCACCACAATACATTAAAGATCTGCTGTTGTTGTATCAGCCTTCCGGACCTTTTGGGTCTTCTGGTTCTGGTCTGCTCTGCTTCTTCAGAACCGAACATGGAGAAGCAGCATTCAGCTTCTGAGCACCACAAATCTGGAACAAACTTCCTGAAAACTACAAAATACTGAGTTCCTTCAAATCAAAACTCAGATCCTTCCTGTTTAGAGATGCCTTTGATGTTTGATGTTTACATGCTTTATGATTTTGATGATGGCCTTTGACAAAACGTAATGTGCATGGCTTGTGTCATCACTGGTGTCTGTGTTTCTGGTGTAAAGCACTTGGAACTGCCTTGTTGCTGGATTGAGCAAATAAACTCGACTTGACTTGAAACAATTCAGCAACGGCAGCAGTGGGCTGTACTGTGCATGGGAGCGTTTTCTCATGTCACACTGACAGAAACAACTTGCTCTAATGGGGACAGTGGTTTCCTGGCAGCTTAGCGTGGTTTCTCTTGTAAATAATTGATGCATTAGGCCGTCATTTCAGATCACACTTCTATAGCAAACATGCAACCACATGACATCAGCATTCTGACCCCGATGCCTTTCCTTTGCATTGTCACATTCGTTCCGCTCTTCCAGCTCATACAGCATATGTATTTTCGACCTCTTTCAAAGGTGGGCTGAGGTTGGTTGTGCTGCAGGGTTAGTTTTGTATCAGGACCTTTGAGTTGGTTGGTACAGCGAGTATTAGGACCAATGTGGATAAAACACTGGAACATTTCTGTCAGAAACCTCAATTTCTTGCATTTGCCACATTAAACCTGGGAGATTCTCTGTGGTAGTAAAGTCAGAAAAGTGTTTTGTTAACATTAACCAGCGGTTATTTGCGTCTCGTTGTCCTTTGTGTTGCCTGAGGGGAAGAGAGGTGTTTTTCCATGACTTAACTTTTGTAAATATGTGACTGTGATGCTGTGGAGAACCGAATAACTCTGAAAAAAAAAAAAACGGAATAACTCTCTCCTTACGTTCATTTCTGCGATGCAGCAATATTGTTCCCGGGTCAGTTTGACCCTGGGATCTTTTTTAAGAGTCCAAAGACTTCCCTCAAAACATTTTGTATCATGTCATTGCTAAAATAAATGTTGAATGCAATGTTCTTTACGTCTTATAAATGAAGGCTGGATGAGAGTAACTCATCTTGTTTTTCATTAAAAAAAAAATAAAAAAAACTATTTCAATGTTTTAAAGTAAGAATACCTACACAGAGAAGCAATGGCTATTCATGAAAATTATATTTGATTTTTTTTTTAGCTGCCATTGTGCAGTTATTCACCTGGTGCCGTTTGACCCAGTAGCATTGTTGAAGTTATCGACTCCTCCTTTGCTAGTAAAGAATCAGACTTGGTTTCTGTTTCTTTCATTGACTTTTGTGCTTTTGTGGAAAATTCTCATGAGGACAACATTCTTCCCTTTTCTAGGGCAGATCTGAAGAAACAATCTCAGGTCATGTTGTTCCTCTTGAGTCCATTCAGCGAATCAATCTCACCCCTTGTGCCCTGATTCGTCTCTGGAGCTCCTAAAGCTGGTTTTTGCATCATCAGAATTTTTTTAATCATATTTAGCTGTTTGAAAGGCATGCACTGCCAGAATCAGGACCACACAAACACGCACGAAAATGCATTTTATCCAGATCCTTCGACCTTTCCTGTGAAAAACACCTTCTCGCAGGTCCTGGCAACGTCTGTTACGTTTTCTTGGTGTTCACTAGCAGATGACAATCACTGGATTTCAACTGGATTTTTGGCATATCTTGCTTTGAGGAATTTTATGTTTTTGTTATTTGTTTCTCGGTCAGAATCATCGGATTTCATCTAAGTGCTGATGGTTGCTCACACTTCTGAGAATCGGGAACAATGTCGGAGGCGTGGTCATTTTCCATGGTGTTGAAATGTTAAGCAAATATACAACATTGTCAAATATGTGTTATTGACCAGAGTAGAAAATTTTATTCATCGTCACTCTTGCTGGTGTTTTTTGGACCTGGTCACTGGTTTTGACTGGTATTGGAAATCATCCTTAAAATCCGTTCATTTTCTTCAAGTGCTTTGTGACACCACCGGGTTGGACTCTTCGGTTAAAGACTTGCATGAGCAGAAAAGATTAAAAACTAGAAAAATGGCGCAATGAGCAGCACCCATCTGTTTTTCTGACCTTTGGATGCTGCGGAAACGCACTGTGTTGCTTTAATTGTTATGCATCCTCTTCTCTCCACTGACATCCCCTTCCAGATGTTCCAGCTCTTTGCAAATCAAACCAGTCATTCTCACTGCGTGTTTATATTGCATAACTCAATTACACCCGGAGCTGTCTGCTCATTCTTACTGCTCTGAAATGCTTCTTAAGACAAAGGAAACGTTGCTAGTGGCCAATGGACATTTGACCGTTGTGACCTGATATCAAAGGTGTTAATGGATGGCATAGAAAAGCATCGTGTGCTGTTAAAGTTGAATTGTTGAAGTTAAAGTTGCTTTTTTTGTGTGTAACTGGAAAAGGATGGAGAAAGCGGTTGGGCAACCGCATGGAATAGAAAAAAAAAGGAAGTAGCTGCAGAGTTTGAGATCTTTGTGCTGCATTATAGGCCCTTAAGAGTCAAGTTGGGAAGACTTAATGCAACTGCAGCTTCTATTTATCTTCGTAGTTGATGAATCTTTTGGTATTGTTCCAAATACCAAAAGATTTAGAACAATACCAATTAAAAATAATGACTAATTAGTTTAGTCCTTTCTGTTGATTTTTCTCTTGCAGCATCGGTACATGGCTTACTCTGGCTTTTCAAGTCTCCTCCTTTGTGCCAGTCTTTATATCATGACCCTGCATACATCCTCAGCGTAAATCCAAAATAACGACTCAGGAGGCAGGAGATTGGAAATACTTTTCTTTCTTCTTTGACTGGCGCTAATTGAAAATTTGAAGCACTTACTTTAAATCGGAAGTCTATTATTGTCCACCGATTAGAGATTCCTTCAATCACACTATGGAGATTTCAGAAACATTATTGGTGATTTTCTCAGGATTCCTTTTGATTCTTTATGCCGATAGCTGAAGCTGCTGGACGAGGACACGGTAGAATATGAGCCCCCACATGATCAAATTATGGTCAAGAATATTGTTCTCAAAATAGGCCTGTTGGTAAAAAAAAAAAAAAGGTGAAAAAAAAATAAACGCATCCCTCCGCCCCCATCCCAAACAGAGACGTCTCAACCCGACCGTAAAGTTGCGCGACTTCTCTGATTCCTAGCATATCATGTATAGGTGATCCGTTGATCAACGTCATTATTAATTCAACTTGTTTAGGAGAACATTTAAAGGTGCCGTTTTCTCTTTGTGCATGCCTGTGTGAGGCCAGGAGCTGATAAGCTGACCAGAGTCTTATCTCCTGAATGTCCTGACCTGTCAGGTCTTGACCCATAAATGGCTGGATTTATGTAAACCGCTCAGCAGATCTTTCACCAAGTTCTGTCCTCTTAGACGTTCTCAAAGCTCTACTCTGCTGGCGAAGCCTCCCTTCGCTCCGACTGACAATTGTTCTACCTTGACAGTGGCTTCAGATTAACATTCCTACCAGCAGCTCAAATCTGAACGAGCAGAAACCTAAAATAAGGAGAATTTGGAAGGAAAGCCACAAATGCCAAAAATTCGATCATCTAGAACAAAAATTCTCAAAATTGATATAAAAGCTTGTGAAAAGTTTAATGAAGCTGAAAGTGCAGGCATTGAATTAGTCAAGCTGTCTGTATCTCAAACAGATAATTAAAAAATTGAAATCTTTAGCTTTATCAGGAGTGTTGACGAATTTTCAGGGAGCTGCAGCTGCACTCCTGCAATAACAGAACTAGCCACGTTACCGAGAGAGAAGCAGATAAATCACTCTTTACCACAACATCGAGCCATAAATATATCTCTAGTCTTCCTTTAATGTCTTTATGTTTGCTCATTAAAAATGTTTACTCTTTTAAAAAGAGAGACGAATAGGTGGAATCTGTTCCACAGTAAAGTACAGTAAGCGGTTGTTCCTGCATGAAACCCGCAAGGAGAGATTATTATCAGAAAACCAGTATACCCAGTTCAGGTTGGCAGCCCCCAATCCAGCCTGAAAGTTTTTTTTTTTTTTATTTTGGTTGCCGTTCCAACGTCGAGTTAAAGACAAAGAGGAACAACCGGGTTAGACGTTCAACTGGAAAGTTAGCGTTGATAATTATACACATTTATTTTTGTTAATCCGTCATGACATATGACATGTTCCTTTCCAAACGAACGCGTCAGTTTTTCCTGTGCATGTAGGCGCAGATATCTGTCAGATGTTCCCATGAATATTTTATTAGAACAGTGGTTATAATGAACATTTAGCACGCTCGCTCTCCGGGCAATTAAAGACATGTGGAGAATGACAGGAAGTGAAGAAACTTCCTGTCATTCTTGGTTGTTCAGTTATTGTCATTCTTGGATAAAGTGACTCAGTCAGAACCGAAAGTCCACCGGCTGCACATTAGATGGAGAAATATTCCCTTCATCGATTAATGCACGTCTAACTGAGAGAGGTGGGCACAAGCCATTCACAATGTCTTTTGTTTTTCATCTCCCAGTTCATCCTGAATCGGTTTTGTATTTCATTCCATCGCAACACGGTTTAGCTTTAGAGTTGCAGAAAGCTTTGTCTTTTCTCTCAGCTTACATGGCGTCGATAGTAAACCCTCTACTGCCAATTAGGGGAAGCAAGATCAACATTATTCCCAGAAAAAAAAATAAAAAAATCAACTATTATCCACCACAAAAAGCTGAGCTAAAAGAAAGAAATAAAATCGAAAATGTATTTAGCAGAAATGGTTCAATTTCTTCTAGCACCACATTTTATTTCAGCGTGAACTATTTACATGGTGCTCTGTGTTGTGTCAAAATGGTTGCTTATTTTAAAACAGAGATCAGGTCACAAAACATTTCTTCTCGGTTTATCAGTTTATTTATTGTTGTGGTTAGGAATGTGTTCATAGGTCACCTCTCTGCATGCATTTCTGCAGGAGAAAAGGCGCTGATCTCACAGCGAACGCGTGTTTTATGAAACACATCGACTTATAAACAAAATGACGACGACTGTTTGCTTCATAAGGTGAGGCAACCTGTCACATAGTGATTTAAACAGGTAAAGTTTGTCCATTGTTTAGTCAGACTGGGGCACGCTCCGTTTCAATGCAAGTGGTTTAGGTGTGGTTTTTTTTCACACATATTCTGAGTCCCTGTTTTGTCTTTGACCCACATCCTCTCTTGTGTTTTATCAACAATCTGGATTTAGTTCCTTTAACTTTCTCTCTGTGCAGCTGGCCACTGGTTTCTATTCCTGAAAATATTCACAGTTTCCCACAAAGTCAAACTCACTAATTTTACCGGACAATTAAATGCCTCGGAAGTTATTGCGCAAGATTGTTGTTTTGAGACTATTTTCAAGTAATATGACGGTAACGGCAATGAAAGAGCACCTTCTCAAAGATCAACAAACTCATGAACATTTAGCACGCTAGCTCTCCTGGCAGTTAATGACCAAAACGGGAGCTTGGTTTGAAACGCGGCAAGTCCAGTTCTGGGGAAACTTCAAAGATGGCGCAGAAGGAGTTTGGTTGAATATAACGGCGCAAAACTTCAGACGTAGTACGAAAGACTGATTTCCAGAAAACGGCCTGAGGAGGGAAAGACCAAAACACACACCTGTCACATGTAAGGCGCAGTTTTAGGTGAATAGATGTAAGTTTAACTTTGCAGAAGTGTGCCGGGTGGACAGCTTTAAATTGCAGAAGTGCGTGGAGAGCAACGCATTGAGGATGAATGCACCTGATCCAAGTCTCAAAGTTTGAAAAACCTCTATGCCATCTCCCTAATCTTTTGCTCCCTCAACAGATTTTCCTTCAGTTTGAAGCTGGCTTATAGCGACGCTGCTCCAAGACGTTATAATTAGCTTCACTATGAGAAAAGAGAGATTGAACCCAAGACTAGCAGAAGAATGAAAACCATTTAAAACTGCATCTAGTATGTTTAAAATCCTCACAGGTTTAGGTAATTAATGTGATAACTTTATCATACAAGAAAATATTGTTTTCTTATATAGGCTTTCACTGCAAACTAACCAAAGTATCTTCAGTTTGGACTTACTATATTCCCCAAAGACACACAAATAACGTAGAGTCAAAAGAAAGTACACCCTGGGTTAATTCTAAAGATTTGTTCTTCACTCGGCTCTAAAATGATTTAATTTCAAGATGGGATGGACAGAAACATTTCACGTTCCATTTTACTGCATGCTGAACAAAGGTGAAGATAAAATCAAGTGTGACCCTTGTGTTAAAACTGTCTGAATAACATCCTGTACAAGATCAACAGAGCTTGTCAAGAAATCATCAGGAACAACGTATATGGGAGTGTTATGCAAAAGTTGCAAAATGTACACTACACATTTCCTCTTTTAACGTGTTGGTGTCTGCTCCGCGTCCTGCAGGCATGGCGTACCCACCCCACAGTCAGCAGGTGGTGATGGTCACCCACCAGGGTCCAGGCAGATGGAGCACTGACCTCTGCGACTGCTGCTCCGAGATGGGCACCTGTAAGTCACATCAGCCACCGCCACCGACTTGACTCGCCGTCCTCACTATCAAATTCATCAAAGTGTGTGTGTGTGTGTGTGTGTGTGAGTGTGTCGCACTGGTGGATCTTGTGTGTGTGCATCAGGTTCGTGTGACATATCTACGTGGATCAGGTTTGCGCTAGTTTTGTGCGCCAGGCACAAGACGTGTGCTAGTTTGTGGTTTTGCTCGTGTGAGTCAGGTTAAGTGGTGGTTTTGTGCCAACAGTTGTAGATGAGAATGGAAACATGCGTAATTATTTTCTAATACACTTGTCTGCACAAATTCAAATTCAAAAATACTTTATTAATCCCAAAGAGAAATTGAATGAATCCGGAAGTATCTGATTTAACGTTGAATTAAATAGTGTGCAGGTTTTCCTAACAGCAACCGAAGCAGCTCCGTTGAAAGATCATTTTTCTGTTTTCGTCTGGCGCATTCTCATTCGATCATATGAAAGGTGTGGAAAGTTTGTGACTACACTCACCTCTTTGTGAGTATTGCCCTTATTTCCACAAATAAAGGTGATACTTTATTTACCAGCAAAGATGCAAATTCATGCAGTCTGACATGAGAAACCCACGTTCGACATACCTCGTTGACAAAAGTGTCAGATGTGTCAAAGCGAAATGAAAAGACCGAAGCAACGACAAGAGAACGAGAAGAGATAAACATCGCACTTGTGATGTCAAAAGGAAATGCATGTTTCCTGGAAGAGAGAAAAGCAGGAACCACAATCTGACATCTAACCCGTCTCAACTTCACTTTGGATAAAAGTGTCTGCATAAAGACACACATTTAACGAGCCTGTAAAGAGATTCATATCGATCAAGGTTTCCCATAAACAATCATAGTCGTTTGCAAAATTACATGGCTGCAACTTTCTATTCTAACAGGATGAAGGTTTCACAGATTATAAGCTGCTGTAAGCAAAACTTTATAATGTGTCATCCATTATAAAGTTGTTAAGTTAAAAATACAAACCAAATATCATATAATGTCTTAATTTTCCATTTATAATTAAGTTTTGGAACATAAGAAAATAGCTTAAAATTAAAATGAGCTTTTTTTTTCACATGATTTGTCCCATTAGGTTCGTTCTCGGTTCAAATGACTTGACTTTTTGTCTCCTTCCCAGACATTTTGAGGGAAGGAGAAAAATTATCCAATCAAAATGGTTTGAGGGCGGAGCCTGACATCAAGCCCCGCCCACAATCCCACACTTTCCACTTCCTGCAGCCGGTTATTTTGAGTTCCTCTACAAACATAAACATTCTCAGATAGTTTTTTTTTTTAGCTAATTCATTTATGTAGATTGAATGATAATAAATTGGGGCATCTATAGGAGGAGATGCCGTCTGTTTTTTGAAAGTCAGTAGTAATATTGACGCTTGTTGCTCAATGCAGGATTAAAATGTTTTGGAAAGTAACGTGGGAAACCCACTGTTCATACTTGTCTACCTGGCATTTTTTTCTCTGCTTGAATTACTCAGAACAGATGTGGGTATTACAAGACCGAACATGATCTCACTTACCTGCAGATATTCCATCTAAATTCCAGCTTTTCAGGGATGTTTCATAAATTTGTCAACCTGAAAGAATGTGCAAAATATTTGAATGGCAATGGAGTGGGTGTATTATGGTCTGGACTTGCATGACATTTAGTAGTAGCTATAAACTCTGCTTTGTTCACAAGTGCATCCTGTGCTTATTTATTAGGAACAGAGGGTGGCTTTCTCATCTTCGAGTAAATATTCACAAACTCTTTGCTCAGCTGGTCAAATAAACTGGACAGGTTTACTTGCAAACACAACTATCTTTTAAAGAAGCTAATATGTGCTGCCATTACTCCTATTTTGCAGCTTGTTTGCAGCCTGACAGGCTTCAACAGCTTTATTGTCCGTCTCGCCAACAGGTTGCTGTGGGTTGTGGTGCTTCCCCTGCTTGCAGTGCGAGACGGCCAGTAAGTACGGCTGGTGCTGCCTCATGCCCTGTCTGGACTTCTGTGGCGTGGTGTCCTGCATACTCCGCTCCAACATCAGAGAGCGGCACAACATTCCTGTAAGTCGGGCAACTTCAGGAATACTTAGCCGTTGTGATCCTTTCTTCTTCTTTTTTTTTTTTTTTTTTGGAGTGACTCAGATTCTTAACATTTGTCCTCAACTGTTCGTCGTGGCCCACTGCTCTGAAGGATTCTGTAGTTTCCCTTTGTTAACGGCTTTGGGTTAAGTTGAGTCACTGGTCAGAAATGCGTGACAGAAACGGTAGTTGTTAAAGATTCACTCGAGTCCGGCGTGCGCCTGCAAGAAAACATGGTTAACTTTATTAGGCCTGGAAAACCTAGAGACCATAATGTTCCAGAGTCAATCAAAGACAGACAGTGACCTGAACAACCATGACGGTCAGGGTTCAGATGAAATCTGCACAAGAGTTAATTCTTCGGGTCAGGATAAGCAAAAAAAAAAAAAAAAAAAAAAAAATCATATTGGAGACTTCAGTATGTTTTGTTGACATGAGAAGTGTTTGAATTTGAACATTTTCTCTTCAGATTAGCTGCTCCGATTTGAGTTTTTTCATTTTGCTGTTACAGAAAAAGCAGATCTATTCATCCGTCCGTCAGTCAAGCGACTGACACGTTTTCCAGAAACAGGGTTAATCACAGTAAATTTGTAATCTACGTGTAGAGCGGGCACTAATTTGATCCTCGTGCAGGATTTTCAAATTGTCAGTTGATTTCCAAAACCTCAGCGATGACAGGACAGTGGTCCTGTCGTCATAGCAGGTTCATAGCAGGTTCACAGCCACACAGCAAGGACCAAACACCACACAAAACAATTTCACTCAGGAACATTCGGATCTCGGACAAAAAAAAAAAAACAAAAACCTCGCAAAACCTCTCTAGGACGAATGCTCAGAGTAAACTAACAGGGCCGAGTGGGAAGAAGCAACACAGACAGTTTGGGGAATACGTTTAACAAAGAAAACAAAATACTACAAAGACATCTCTGACATCTACCGAACTTGTTGGTGCTTTCTTTTATGTATTTTGGATTCCCTTCCATGTTTCCATCACCGCTCTTTCTGATTGGCTGCACGTCACATTCAACAGGCTGTTTGTTTCCGTCGTGTCGAATAATCCAGCTGAGCATTCAGGATGTCAGGCTTATCCTCACCACACGTGTCCCCTAAGATTGTCGTCAGAGCCGTCAATGTTGTCGGAAATGGGAAATCGGGACAAAAATCTGCATAATTATCTTGCTGCGTTAACCAAGCTTCAGCCTTTGCTTCACTGTGAAGAGGGATTTCCTAATCAAAACATTTAGGAACCTCCTTATTGAAGAGGTTCCCCTTTAATAGTTTCCAAAGTGAACTAAAACTCCTTCCTCTTATCGGTTCTCCTTAAGAGGAGAACCGATAAGAGGATGCTACAAGATTGAATTTGAAGTCGGACCTGTGAGAAAGAAAAAGTTCCTCAGAGTTTCACAATCACAAACAAGTCATCTTACAGACCTAACCATGTTTGACGTGTGTGATGCTGTGAAAAGACGTTTTTTTTTGTTTGTTTTCGCCTTTTTGTCACAAGTAAATGTTCCTAACGTTGGCTAAAAGAGCAAAACATCACCTGAGCTAAAGAAATTTTAAGTACAGATGAGGAATAAAGTCACCAGTGAGTTTCATTGATCAAAACGGAACATGGAATGATGGAACAATAGAATAAAGTTTGCCAGTGGGACAAATAACTCCAGGATGAGATGCGGTGGTTTCCCCTTACAGAGGATTTATAAGGGGTCAATAAAACCCCTTAAATACGACTGAATTAAAATGAGTCTGCAAAAGAGAGTGAGCCAAACTGCTTCTGCTGTGACGTAAAAATCTGAAACATTGTCACTTGTTGGTAATTATTTTTTCACGCAGCCTCGCGTCGTTTCAGGGTTGCTTTTTCGTCAATGAATGAAATGATTTCAGAACGGCTTTTGATCAGAACATTTAGACATGACAAAATGTCGCGACAAAATAGCAAAATCAGAAGAAACGCTAAGATAATAAATACTTTCTCCCTGATTTGTTCAGAGGTTCTTTTTTGAAAAAAGTTCTTTGTTGCATCAAACATAAAGGCTTTTAGCATAAAATAGAGGGTCTAATTGGTAACTCTGATGTTTCAACCTCCGAGTGCTTCATGCCACAGGTTTTGTTTTCTAACGTGGATGTGGGCTGACGGCTCAATTTGTCAAATTGAGCCGTCCGCATGTCGGCCTTAACTAAAGTTGTGGTACAACGTCCATCAGGCACGGCAATGACCGGCAATGATGCGTCTTTGTGGAAGAAATTTGACTCCTGAGAGCGTTTAACGCTGTTTTCTCCATTTATGGATAATAGCTCTCACTGTGGTTCTCTGGGACCTCAAAGCTTCAGAAGTGACTTTGCAACCCTTTCCACACTGTTGTGTATTTGAGTCTCCTTACATCAATGCGCGATTTGTTGCTTTGTTTTGAGATCTTTTTGGGCTGCGTCGTGCAGAAATGATTTCTTGTTCTGGCAGGTTTGAGAGAAATGGTTTTAGTTTATGTCGATAAAGTTTTTCTCAGATTGAGAAATACTTCATTAATGCCAAAGGAAAATGAAATGTTGTTACTCGTGTAGCCCAAGTTTCTCCAAGGAGTTGTTTGATGTTCATGCACGGTTTTCTAAGGAAAACCTGCTGAACCCGTCGTTAGAAGGCCCGAAGGCAGCCACCGTGTTTTTGTTTCAAGTCGGCAGCCAATGAGCGGCAAACTGTGCCTTCCTGTGATTCTGATGGTTTATTAACGAACAGAGAAACGCGCGCACACACAGGCACACCTGAATAAAATGATAAACATTTTCACTAAACAGATCCTACAAGCTCACACTCACAGGAATCCAAAATCAGAAAAACTGACTCTGGACACTTTGACACA
Source organism: Poeciliopsis turrubarensis (assembly GCA_010277015.1). Classification (NCBI taxonomy): domain Eukaryota; kingdom Metazoa; phylum Chordata; class Actinopteri; order Cyprinodontiformes; family Poeciliidae; genus Poeciliopsis; species Poeciliopsis turrubarensis. Next base: position 838,658 of record VMRN01000065.1, read on the forward strand.
AAAATTAACCCAGTCAAACTTTACTCCTTTTCAATGTTTTTTTTTTTAGCCTACTTCCTGTAGTCAGACAGGTTCTATTTAAATTAGGCGTTATATTTATTCTGATTGAACAAGATGGCAATTACGTTTTAATGTCAGGGATGTTAAAGAATAAAAAATAAAAAAAAAACAATTATTTGACATTTCTTTTGTTTTGATATCAGAAACATTTAAGTGGCAGAAGAGATCTTTAAGGGAGCAAAAACTGAAATTTGGCTTTTTTTTTTTCCTCCACAAATGGAGATGTAAATGATCAGTATAGAGAATTACAAGTCAGTGAGACGAGGCGAGTTTCCGGGTAGATGCACAGAAAGCAGAAACAAATGAAAGCTATTGTGTGCCAGGTGTTTTTAGAGAGCTGCTGCACACTGGCAGAGGCTTGCGGTATTATTTCCTGCAACCCAAACAGATTTTCTCTGATCTGAGCGTTACAAGCGCAGAGAGGTGTGGAAAAACACCTCTGAAATAGAAACTATCGTGATTAACAGTTCAGTTTTAAAAAGGAAACAGTTTATAAATGAAACCAAAGTAAGCTAGTCCTTTTTACTTTGCAATTTCCTTTGGATGAGACACATTTTTTTATAGTCCTCTGAAATGTCTTCAGGATTTCTGGAGAATAACTTTGCATGTAATCACTGTAACTCTGACCTTTGATGAATTTGGTTATTAAAGGCTCCAATGAGTTCAAAATAAAATCTTTACACTCATCGACAGGCTTCCCATTTAACTCCAATGAGTAAAGAGTGGAAGATCAAGTGAAAGACGATTCATCTCTTGAAATCTGCTGACGATAGTTTCTTAGAACAGGATCTACCAAATTCAAATGAAAACGAAATAAAAATACATGATAGGTGCAAGTACAACATGACAGGAGTCTGACTAATTAGAGGCAAAACGGCAAAATCTAAACCGGTGTCCCTTAATCTCTTTTCTCGATGCGTTTACTGACAGAAAAAAGTTTTGAGTGTTCAGTTTTTGATCGCCGGTACATGAACGCTCGAAAATAGATAAAGTGTCGTGAAGTGAAGAGGTGGTGAGGATGACGCTGAGGACCCAGGTTGGAGTGAAAGAATGATGATTTTAATGACGATGACGCGAATACAAATCCAAAATCCAGGCAGCACAGAGTGAGCGGAAGGCTAATGCTCAATGCCGGCAGCAACTGATAACAGGACAAACATCTGAGGTGACAAGGCAGCTTGACGCAACAGATTAGACGAGGACCCAACAAGGAAAACATCTGGGATCAAATACAGAGGGTAACAATCACAAGGGGTGATTGTCGGGGACAATCACCCCTTGATTGTTGGCAACAATCAAGGTGTAGACAGGAAAACACGGAGACTCAATAGACTCAGAAACCTAAAATAAACACAAAGAAAACTCAAATCCTCACAGAAAATCTGTGAATATCTCTACAAAAGCTTCAAGTGCCCCAAGAGTAACACCAAAAATATATTAATGTGCATTGATATGCACAATGGAAACTGTCTCCTGCCTTCCTTATTTCTGCTTCTGGCCTTACAGCCAATCAGCTCCAAGGAAAGTGAACGGTGCTCCTGGATTGGTTGCATTATAACAGGCAGCCAAGTAGCATTGCCTAGATATTTCAGGTTACCACCCTTCATTTTCTTAAGAATATCAGATATGCTCCACAAATAGGCAAATAAAAAAGCAACTCAAATACACAAAAAAAAAGAAACTTTCAACTAAACTCGCTTTCATACATAAAAGCATCATTATCTCATGTAACCACACTGGCTGATAAAAAAAAAAAAAAGAAAACAGAAAGTTATTTAAATATTTTCCGGTTAGATATGGAAAAATAAAACAAGGAATGACTTAATAAATTAGAATATCGTCAACAAAGTGAATGTTCGGGGAATTCCGCTGACTTCCTGTTTCCTGTCCGCAGGGCTCAGGCTGCGATGACTGCTGCAAGGTGATGTGGTGCTACCCCTGCGTTTGGTGTCAGATGAATCGCGAGCTGAAGATCCGCGCCCGCAATCCATCAACCACCGCCGTGGTCACCACTCAGGTCGGCAGGATGTAGCCCGCAGACGTGGAGGTGGCTTCACGTGGTTCAGACATTTCATATTTTGTCATTTCACCATTATTCAGTTATTGATTAGAGTTTGACTTGATGCAAGTGGAAACATTTCTGTTGAGCAGTGTGTTAATGACAAGTCAACTTTGCTTTGTTTTGTCACATTTTGATATTTGATATTTGATATTTTTCTGCTCTTTGTTCTGCTCTTGTTTTTCTGCTTTGTTCCTTAATAAAATACTTTCTTGAAGTCTCAAGAATGACGCCACTTCTTATTTCTCCTGTCAGATGACGACCGATATTCCCGCATGTCAGAAGGTTTTATCTCATGATGCCATTGAGCAATGAGGTTTGGATGACAAAGCATATTTGTAAGCTTTTGTGTGTCCAGTGTCTTGACTTTAGCCACGGTTTTGAGCTAGAAATGTACTTTAAATTGCTCAGGCAGTGAATTATTTCTTTTCATCCGTTATTTTAATCTACTTGCAAACTGTTGAGCGATTGCATTTTGAAATCATTTCACATCATTTATCCAAAATGTGGGAAAACAGAACATAGAGGATGGAGAACATCAGTATTCTCCGGCAATCTAAGAATCACATTGCTACATTTGATGCCTCAAACTTTGACTTTAACCATTCAGCTCCCAGGATTTCACTTCTTGTGTTGCTGAAAAACCCATAAGTTTGTTTCCTAACAAATCTGTTCACACTTACCTGAGTTTTCCATGTTTCATCACGACACACACAACAAGCTTAATTGTATTTTGTTACGAATTTGTGTTGTAAATCAGAACCTGAAAAGTGTGGCATGAATTTATATTCCGCCCCTGTTGTGGCCATTTATGTTGAGTTTTTGTAAATCGTGGGTTCTATCAATTTAGTTTTTCTTTGGGCAATTACAATATACCTAAGTTAGTTTAGAACCAAAATCTGTAATTAATTTTTGTATTTGAAATTGTTTAGATTACTTTGATAACTTTTAGATCCTCGCATTAATTTAAGTAATTAAGAACACACTTGGTGTGTGGTGGGGATGCTTTTTATAGGGAAATGTCCGGTGTGATGGCGGGATGTTTTTTATTTTATTTTATTTGTTTACTATGTTGTGGCCATTTAAGTTCCAAAAACAGCAAATTCCAAAGAAGGAAACAGGTGGTTTGGTTCTTGCGTGCACTTTTTGAACTTGAAACATCAGATTAAGTTAACTTTTGATTTCAGATAAGTTATCGGAAATTTTTGGTTTTGGAAATTATTTTTTTCTACATTTTCTACATCTAAAATACATCATACACAACACAGGAAACACACTTTCTGTTTTGTGCTGGTTTGCGCCCTTTTCTAATGTCACCCTGGACAACCACCTTGTATTAAAAACCACCCATTTCTGTAGCTGCTAACGCTTCTGCCAAACAAGCAGCAGCATTTCCTCCAGCAGAGGTGCTGAAAATACTTTTTTAAAAGTAGCACTCAGAAAGAAGACAGAAATGGAGGAGTATAGAGCTAACAGTGAATCTTCACTTCCTTTCTTTCAATTATTGGCAAGCACTAGCGTGAGCACATAACCTCAGCTATCACAAAGAGGTTCCACTATGAGCAGATGTGAGAAGGTGAAAACTTCAGCTAATACCGCCTTAAGTTCTCACACAAGCTGGCAGAGATACTGCAGGGAAGATTTTACTGTTAAAACTGTTGGTGAGCAACTCTGGATGTTTCTTTATGGGTTTATAAAAAACACAAAAAGGAAGAAGTACACCCACTTTCTTCCTGAGACAAACACATGGAGCTCAGGCTTGTTTCTTTACAGGTTTATAACCAAAATGAAACAGTAAGAATACTGGCAGTGACGTGTTTTACTTGAGACCTTGAAAACGTGAACTTTGTCTCATGCATGTTGTAAAACGGCGTCAAGCAGGAAAGAACAAAGTCGGTAAGTGATTATGAGTCAACCTCATGTTCATATTTTATATGGGCTCTTAAGCTCCACACAAGTGTTGACACTTGGGCGTTCCTGGAAATGTATGTTTTCAGTCTTTGATAATGAGACATATTTCTGCTCTGATGTCCTTTTTAGTCCTTGGGGATAAAAAGGACATCTTTAAGTTTAGGTTTCTATTTCTCGGTAAGCGCTTTACTGGAGAAATGAGGAGGAGAGTTTCAGCCATAATCAAAGCAAGATGTGTTTCCTTTTATTTTCTTCTCCCATAAAACATCCCTGAGCTCAAACGTAATTCTGCAATGTCGAAAAAAACGGAAAGGAGGAAAAAAAAAAAGCTTTTGGATTAAAAAGAAAAATAATAAATCATGAGTTCTGTCGCTGTTGTTCCTGTTTCAGTCTGAGTTGGACAGTTTTCCAGTTATCTCACTAATTATTGCAGGCATTAAAACAATATTTTTTTTTTCTTTCATATGATTTAATCAAAAGCAAAACTTCTCATCACATTTTGTTGCCTTCGGTTATAAACAAACAAACAAACAAACAAAAAAACGCCCTCAGCAATTTCTTCATCAAGTTCCACGTTAACTTTCTCTTTCCTGCCATGCAGGGCCGTGCAGAGACCTTTGCAGGGGCAGGGGCTCAAAGTTAAAAAAAAAAAGGCACATTGAATAAGATCTTAAAGCACAGTACAAAAACATAGCAACATAGTTTGTCTGTTTGTTCTTTATGAGTCGATTTTGACATCTTAATTTCTGTGTTTATGTTTGTGCTGCTTTATTTGTGCCTTTACATTGCTTCTTGAGGACAAATAAATTATATTGAACTGAATTAATACCCTTATCAAAAACTGCAAATGGAGACCAATGCTTCCATATGTTCACATATTATATAAAAACTTTGTTTCTGGTGCAATTAGTGTGAACGCTGTTGGGATTCCACTTTTCTGGTTGCTGCGTAAATTTCGGCGCACTTCTTCTCCTGTATACTTTGTGGTATTTAACCTGTTCAACTTTTATACTGTTCAGCTTTCTCTCCTAATGCTGGCTATATCTCTTGGTTTTCATGATCTTCATACTTTTATTACATTTTATTAATATTCAGCTTTTCATAAATTTTTCACCATCCTCCATCCTGTGGAAGAATTGAGAATTACAATATAAGATGTGCGTTGTGTCTCTCAGACGGATGTTTTAGGTCTTGCAAGTGAAAATAACATTTGTAAGAGGAACTTTGTGGAAGTTGATGCTTCACCGATCCAGGAAGTGTGTGCACCCCTCTGCTCACTCCCCCTCACTCTCTGGTTTAGTTTTTAGAGGTTAGTTACACTTCAAAGAATCACAACATTCTTTCAAAACAGGTCATCAAAAATCTGTGAAATTCTGTTCATATTGGAACTGTGAATTTCAGTCAAAAATGCTGAGTTGCTGACCTATGAACATGAATAATTTAATTTTAAAATAGACAAATTTTACTTTGAAGTAGGTCTTATTTAGAATGAACTGGTGCAACACTCCCAAAACAAACTGGCCTGTATTTTAGTGTCCAATCACCAGAGGGCGCTATGAGGCAAACTGCGCTGTGCTGGCCATCCAGTCAGCACAGTGCTGAACTTCATGATCTGCAGCCTTCATCAACACTTATTTTCACTACTTCTAAGCAGTGCACAAACTATCACAAAGTTTTTATAAGAGTTCAGGGGGCCGTTTAACCTTTTGACTTTTAAACTTTCGTTAATATCTTCAGAGCCAAAGCAACGTGAATCCAGTTTAACTGACTGGATTCACACCAGTAATGTTTGATTTGAAGAAGCTGGGGGGCCCAATTTCACTCAGGTGTAGGCAAACTCTATTTTTCATAAAATCTTTCTTTTATGACATCTTTTATCACAGCAGTTCTTTCAAAAGAATAGCTGTTGATTTCTATTAGTTTGATGGGTTTTCTATTAAAATCTATACATCTAGATTGTCCCTATATTGATATAGGATAGACAGACGTCTGTTTAGATATGTAGCCACACATGCCTGTTTTGTGTCACTGTTTTCTTTTGAGAACGAAAACAGTGAATATTTGAAAGAGAGCAGAAGTTTGGTCACGTCTTTTGTTCTCAAAAGACATGACCAAACTTCCAGACTGAAAATGATGTGCTCTGGAATTATGGCAGAAAAACTCCCCCATGTTCGCGCATCAAATTGAATGTAAGCCCCAAAATGGTTTCTGTAACAATTCAATAAACGTGTTTCACATCACTGCTCTGAATGTGTTTTGGCTGGGAATTATTTTGCTGCATGAAATATGCAGGAAAAACATCTCTTAACAAGCTCGACAACTTGTGAGAGTCTGGAGGATTGACCCTGTTTGGACTTTGCGCCATGTTTCTTGATGCAATTTAGTGAAGCTTACTGATTGGCTTTCCTGCTCCACCCTGATTTGTGTTGAAGTGCGGATGTGTAGAGCCAGCAGCCCAGCCACACCTGTCCATCATGCTTTTCTCTTCCTCTTTTTGAACTGATGACCCTAATCTTGCCTCACAATACTTCCTCTTCGCGTTGCTGCATTATTCCATTGTGTTTGAACAGAGCCTCAGTGTGAAAGAGATAAAGCGAAAAATAAGTTAAGATGTTAAAGAAGCACCCAGATTCAAGCCTACCATGAACTGGAAACTGCTGGAACATCATTATTGCCCATTATTTGAAGCCAGTTTTACATCACAGAGGATCATCCGGCGCCTGAGTCGACGTCTTCAAGCCCAGTTGAAATTTTCAGCTTTCCACGCGGAGCAGAAACACGTCTTCTGCAGAAAGGGTTCAGTGCCAGGGGAGACAGATTCAGTGATTTCACTACAGTGACAAGAAGCCTGCTGGTTAAGGTCAGACTTTTCACCTCAAGATGAAAAGGGCTGGGCCCTTGGATCCGTACCCTGGAGCCCCACATCCGGGATCCTGTAGATATGAACTTTGAGTTTGGTCTTGGGGTACGCCCTGTTCCTCAGGTGTCAGGGAGCTGGCACCAGGCGGGTCCAGGGTACCGATCCAAGGGAACCGGCTGGGCCCTTGGAACCGTACCCTGGAGCCCCAGGTCTGCGCCACTGCCGCCTTAATTCACCAAGCTCGTTCTCATTCATCAAGCAATGTGTCAAACCCTTGGCATGAATGTAGACAGCCACTCTCTCCAGATGAGCTGAATGCTGCCAGTAATCTCATTCTCAAGTCTGTTCAGAAGGATGCTTTTCCTGAAGAGTACACTTCTCTCCACGTTACGATGGAGCTTCACAGCTCAAGCTCCATCGTAACTCTTGACCCCTATATGGATGAAGGCCTCATAAAAGTTGGAGGTCGCCTCAAACATGCTTCATTGGATGCAGTATCCAAGAATCCAGTCATTTTCCCAAGCAAACATCATGTGTCAAAGTTGCTTGTCTTCCACTATCATGTCATGGTTGTGCATCAAGGAAGGCAGTTCACAGAAAGTGCAGTAATATGATACAACAAACAGACCAAGGTGAGAAACTCTGTTTATCTGTCTTAGCCATGCTAACTAGCTTTAGCATTCATGACAGGTCAGTCTGTCATGAATATATATATATATATATATGCTGCTCAAAAAAATAAAGGGAACACTCAAATAACACATCCTAGATCTGAATGAATGAAATATTGTCATTGAATACATTGTCCTGTACAAAGTTGAATGTGCTGACTACAAAATCACACAAAAATCATCAATGGAAATCAAATTCATTAACAAAGTATTCAATGAGAATATTTCATTCATTCAGCTCTAGGATGTGTTATTTGAGTGTCCCCTTTATTTTTTTGAGCAGTGTATAAATATATATATCATAAATTCCCTTCTCACCCACCGCGGGTGGTTCTTATCCTCTGAGCTCGGGTCCTCTACCAGAGGCCTGGGAGCTTGAGGGTCCTGCGCAGTATCTTGGCTGTGCCAAGGACTGCACATTTCTGGACTGAGATGTCTGATGTTGTTCCTGGGATCTGTTGTAGCCATTGATCCAGTTTGGGGGTGACTGCCCCGAGGGCCCCGATGACCACAGGCACCACTGTGGTCTTCACCTTCCAGGCCCTCTCCAGTTCCTCCCTGAGGCCCTGATATTTCTCTAGTTTCTCGTGCTCCTTTTTCTTGATGTTGCAGTTGCTTGGTATTGCTACATCACTGCAAACTGCCCAGGAGGGTATGTTCGCCTGTGTGTGTGTGTGCATGGTTGTGTCTCTGTGACGAACTGGTGACCTGTCCAGATTTTACACCACAATTCCTCTGCAGCACCAGGCTGCGTGGACCAGACCAGAGGATGGATGGATGGATGGATGGATGGATGGATGGATGGATGGATGGA
>VMRN01000065.1:847042-861588 GCA_010277015.1 Poeciliopsis turrubarensis
AAATAAATAAATAAATAAATAAATAAATAAATAAATAAAAAGGTCTTTCTGCTCATTTCGATGTTTTTGTGTATTTTAACACAAAACACACAAAATCTACCATTTCCTAAGATTTGTTTTTTTTTTCTAAATAAGCGCTTTTGTTCATTGTTTTAAACAATTCGGGACAAGAGGGACGTAAAGCCATAAAGTTGCGAGGTGTGTTTTCAACGGGCTCCTCATGCAGGGAGCGGCAGATAGACGAGCTCTGGTCACACAGGGGTTCGTCTCAGCAGGAGGTCCAGCTCCCAGTCGCTGCTCCACATTCTGAGAGCCGAGTCTCTTCCGTCGTGTTTTATCACCTCACGCTAAAAAGGTAAGAACAAAAGACCCTGGAAGTTTTGGCTTGAGGTCCGAACTTTACCAGCGGCTCGTTTTTTTTTTTTTAATTTAATTTAATTTTTTGTTTTTACCGCTGAGTGTGTTCACAGAATGAGCCGCTTCATTTTCATTAACAGGCGACGTCACACACTGATGTCGCACAAAAACATTAAACGTCGACTTAAATATTACCTGTTGCTCCCTTTTTTTTTTTTTTTTAGCACTTTTGCAGATGGCATGTAAATGCTTTAATTGTAACCATTTTAACTAGTAGTAAGTCTGCTGTGACCTTAATAACTAATGCACCTGTTTTAGTCAATTTATCGAAGGATGAATGTTGACTAATCAACATCAAAGGACTCTGAAAATAAAAAATAAATAAAAAAACCCCAGAAAAGTTTATTGTTTGGAGATAAATTACCTGATGTGAAAGTGTTTTATTTGCACTTCCTTTCTATTTTCTTCTGTATTCCGATTGATCGATATATTTGGACCATTCAAATATGTGATCGGGACAGCCGTGACTTTTACTTTTTAACACTTTATTTGAGGTGATGCATATGACAGGACACTGTCATAATCATGACATAACACCTGCCATGAACACGAAGGAGTCTTTATGAATGTCTATGACTGTTGTCGGTAATTAATGACACTTTTGCTTTAAAGTTGCATTAACAGTCCATTAAAAGTGCCAACTTTACAACGAAGCATCGTTTATAAAATCATGCAAAGTTGGCACTTTTAATGGACTGTTAATGCAACTTTAAATGCAAAAGTGTCCTGTTTCTGTGCTGTTTCAGCCTCTTCAGGAAATACCCCATTGAATTTTTAGCATTCATACTGAAGTCTGGCAGGAAATGCAGGCTGCCTGTTTGCATTACTCCACTCCATTCTGTTCATGCCTCTCAAAGACCCGACACACAGACTTTGGACTCTTATTGTAGTTTTTACTGCCATTATTTATCACTGTGTGTTTTTTTTTTTTTTTTTTTTTTTTTGCGTTTCACTTTTACTGTATGTGGGTCTGGCTTAGGGATTAAAAATGAGATGCTAGAAACACTAACTAATGCTAAAAAGATCAACTTTTAATCAATGTTCAAACTACTCATGTGGTTATAAAATCTGTTGTTTGCTTGAGTTGTAAATCAAAAGTATCCAAACATTGTGTCGAAACACCAAGCGGAGCCGAAAAGAGATAAACTCCAATAAACTGTAACGACGGAGAAAAAGCTTTACAAATTGAACTTTTTGTGACTTTCTGTCATCGTTTTCTGTTTTACGCACAAACTGTAACTTTGTTGCAATGAGTGACATTCCAGCAATTTCTGGTCTGAGTGAAGATATTTGTTCATTAATGTTCTCTAAAAACCTGTGAGATTTTTACTGAACGTTTCCATTTATGCTGAGAATAATTTACACAAAAGCTTCTGTTTCCTACCTTGTTGACTTTGGAGACGGTTTTATGTATGAGTATCAGAGTAAAAGGTGCCAAACAGATTCCACCATGTTGGCACCTAATATGTAAGGATGGAGTCAAAATGAAAAAGTTGGTGGTTTACATCCAAACAACCAAAGCTCTCTGAATAATATCGACATAACAGATGGAGATTGCATATAGATCCGCCTAAAACGTCTAAAAACGAAGAAGGTTGGGTGGCATTAAGAGGCAAAGCTCCAAACATTCGTGGATTTTATTTCCTGATGTGCTCATGCTGACTCTGATTCTTCCAGACATGGCTTACCATCCGGCCTTGTCCGGTCCTGGGACCTGGAGCACCGACCTGTGCGACTGCTGCAAAGACACCAGCAGCTGTAAGTTGGCAGAACAAATACTGAAATGTTCCCTCAAATTTGAACATCAGAAGCATCCATTGATGAACACAGCCTCCACGCTGAGTGGCACTCCTGGAAAAGACGCGGCCTTTTTGTGTTTTTCATTGAAAACAATTGCATTGACATTGCTTTAATTCTTAAGACATTTCCTCTTCCCGTTTTTCCCGGGGGTGTGAAAATTTGATCTGAGTGAAACCAGGAATTTACTGTGGAATTATGACTCTGCCTAATTACTCCCACTCAAATCTCATGACAGAAGATTTTATGATCTTCTGTCATAAAGATATATGGACTCACCTTTCTACTCCATACGTTCGACTGTCACTAAAACAAAGACGTGTTCTGACTTGTCCTGTTTCCTTGGAAAGCTTGCCCCCTTTCCAGATAAATGATTCCTCCTGTTCACTGTTAGATGTGGCCTGGATTAGTAAATTGATTCATTTAGGTAATAAAAACAACCCAAAAGCATTTAATTCAGGGCAATTTCAACAACGTCAACATTTCTGAAACAGCTTTTTTTCTTCTTCTCCGTGTGCGGCTGAAACAGCTCACCGACAGACAGCAGACAATTTCACATTTTACGTCAACAACCTCAATATCGGGGCTGGTGAACCAGTTCAGCATTAAGAGCCAAATAAAGCTCATCATCACCAAAGAGACACAACAATTTCAAGATTAGCTTCATAGCACATTGCTAGCTGAAACAGCTTTCTTATTAGCTCCTAAGGCAATAGTGGACACCTAACAGTGATAATTTAAAGAAAAAAAAAAAAAAAAACAATTATGTAGTTTAGTAAAAATTGATTCACAGACAAACAGAAAACGTTTGAGGTTCGTCTGCCAAACCAGCGGATGTGGCAGCGGCTCATGCAGAACGTTTTTGAAACATGTGGGACAATTTATGGCCCAGATTTGTACCCATTCGAGGGTTTTGTGGGGTGACGGACCAGGAGGAGTCACAGGATCTATTTAAAAAAATAGGTTGTTTTTTAATTTTAACCCAAAAACCATAAATGGCAAAAGATAAACTGAGCTCGTAAAAGAGATCAAAGAAACAAAACTGAACTCAGGCATAAAATGTAAGCAAACATAACTGACCTTTTCAAAGAAATGACACACAGGGGTTTATATACTGGCTGATCAGACCAAGACACAATAGGGGTAACTGCAGTTTAAAGTTATTATTTTTGGTGTAATAACTCGATATCGTCACTGGCCTGACTTTTAGCCCTCTTTCAAAACTTCCTGGATTCACCTCTTTTCAATAGTTTTAATAAACGTTAACATTCAAGCATTAATACAATTTGAACCTGAAAGGTCAAACACAGCAGGTCTGACGCGCCATAATAAATATCATTATTAATTTAAACTCTCATAGGAGTCTCTGTTTATTTCAGATTTTTCTCACTTTCGTTCTGTTTTTTTTTTTTATGCAGTCGAAAAATCCCAAAATATCTCAAATTCACAAATATGCCGCTCTGAGCGTCACTGCATTGCACAAAATGCACCGACGTGGAACAACGCAGCCGACAGAAAAAACAGAGACCTGTTGAGAAAAGCTGTTGCCATGGAAACAGATTTTATTCTTAAACGATTCGGCTTCCATCCATCACCTAAAGCCTCTCCAACAACTACTGCAGTCTTGTAGCGCTGGCTTGAAATTTCACGTCACGCTGCTTTTGTCTGTGCTGCCTTCAGTTAAGGTGGAAAATTTCGGTGTCAAAGATACGTCGAAGAGCCGCAGGTTCGCCACTCCTGCTCAGTTTAGTTCTCTGCCAACATCGGCTCTTTCTGCCTTTTCGTGTCATGCTTGCTTGGAAATTTAGCGATTCATTCTTGCACAAACATGTGAAAGTTCCAGTAAAGAAAGTTTGTGTTGACCTCATGCTGACTATAGTTCTGTTTTTACGCCGTGATGTCAAATCACAAAGGTAGCAACAACACACGGTCCGGCATGGGAAAACCAAAAATACCGCCGCTGTGTTTGTTTGCAGACAATATGCCAGAAAAAGAAAAATAGCTCTTTTTCTGTTGTTTTTATGGAACAATCTGCAGCGTAAGACGATGAACTAAGCACTGCTGTTGTGAAATACGGTTGTCAACTCACCGTCTGCACCCAGAGGTTTCAAAAGATGAGCATATCTCCGGTAAAACAGGCCGAAACGTCGAGCCACAATCAAATAAAATGGCCCGTTCTGACGAACTTATGATGAGACGCAAACTTATCATGTTTTCCTAAAACTCATACTTTTTTTCAAGAAGTAAACACATTCTGCACTTCTGTAATTTGTCGCATTAAATCTACAGAAATAACAAAGGTAACAAGGGTTGCATTTGATGCATTTCAAGCGGTTCAGGTAGTTCTGGTGTGAGAAGATAAACGCCTCAGGTTTGCATATGTAGCATCTGTCATTTTATAAGTGGACTCATCAGGTTCCTGCTGAGGAAGAACATTCCCACATCATGCTGTTGCCGCCACCATGCTTTAAAGTAGGGATGGTTTACCTGGTAAGGAACAAACTGTTTTTCTCCAGGCAGTGGAGTTCAAACCAAAAGTTTTATTTTCTCTCCGGATCTGATTACATCTACCATTTGTTTATATAAATTCACATTGGCCATTGGAAACATTGGAGCTTTTATTACTCAGTTTTTTCGTGTAGTTGGGCTGATACAAAATGCTCCTTTCAAACTTCAGCCTTTACATTGAAAAGATCATCTTTTATTTTATTGTTGCAATAAAACGTGCTAGCACAGCGACTGCTACAACATTCCTTTGGTAGAGAGGCACACAGCTTTCATTCTGCAAAAATCTTTTGAGTTGGTTCAGTTCATTCATTTAGACGTTCTCGAAGCGTCAGTGATCAAACTGATGTTTCTAAACTCCCTGTCCGAGTAGATCATGGCTGACCGGTGGTCTGTAGGGAATGTAGGCATGTTCTCATGACATAATTTGGCTTTCCATGGATTTCTAAGGAATTTCAAGTGGGAAGTTGCGTCAGATTACTGTGAGAAAATGCGGAGGTGTTGTGAAGTTGACATTTCAACATCCTTGAAATGCACCGTAGGATTATTGTGGTCTGGACACGTTTGCCGATGAAGGTTTCCAACTGTTCTTAAGAAAACAGTTAAGAGATGAAAACAGTCGATGCTGCGCAGACAGCAATGTTGTAAGATACAGCTGTGGCTGTTTAGACGAAGCAAGATGTGATCATATCACTTCAACTTACATTAAAACTAAATTCGTCATGTTTGGTATTTTTGACATTGCATTAAACTTTATAAGGCTTTTTTCTTTTTTCTTTTCAAATACAATGAAATTAAAGCTTCTTCTGGGTAAAAGTACTCGGTGGACAGCAAATAATACAGCAAAACCTTTTTCATAAGGTTTATGTCTAATCATGTATCGGAGTGGCCTAGTCAAAGAAGAAGACAATGAAAAATAGACAAAAAGGTTGCATCTGGTTTTCAAAGTTCACTCTACGGTCACATGGGAGTTTGTAACTTTTCAAAGATGAAGTCTATGTTGTGGCCTAAATCAACCTGATAAGGTTATCAGACAATAAAACGTTCTCTGTCTCGCCTGCAGGTTTGTTCGGGTTGTTCTGTTTCCCCTGCATGCAGTGTCAGACTGCCAAAGCGTACGGATGGTGCTGCCTCATGCCGGTCCTGGACGTCTGCGGCGTGGTGTCCTGTATACTCCGCAACAAAATTAGAGAACGCTACAACATTCCTGTGAGGCCACTTTGTTGCTTTGATACTTGCAGTTATTTTTAGAGCAGCTCTTTGTTGCTCTCAGATGGTTTTGTCAGGCCTTATCAGTGCATGTAGCGACTTCTCCTGATTTTTTTTTGTTGACTTCATTTTTCTTTTAGTGTTTTTAGTTCATAGAATAATTTTTCCAGTCACTGCTTTCGTTGCAGGTTTTGTTCTACTACTACCACATCACTTTGTCATTCTTTTCACAAAGTTCATTGTTGGTCCGACGGAGTTGACCCTGCAAAGCAATTTCCGAAAAGCCAATAATGTAGTTTGTGTTTCTGTTGAATCAGTGAGCTGACAGTTTCACCCACTTGTTCACATCGTCATAAAGTCGTCCAGAGACCCAGTTCAGTTCCAGTAACATTGTCTATTTTTTTCTTAACAATGTTTTGCCTTTCCCCTCCTTCCTGTTTCCTCTCCGCAGGGCTCATGCTGTGATGACTGCATGAAAATAGCATGCTGCTACCCCTGCGTCTGGTGCCAGATGAACCGAGAGCTGAAGAACAGGGGCAGCACTCAGTCGGGCGACAACGTGGTCACCGTTCAAATCGGTAGAAATTAACATGCCGCCGACTCTGAAGTGGCGTGTTGAGTCTGTCTGAAATGTTCTGCAAACTCTTCAGGTGGACCGCAGTTATAATGACAGGAAAAACCAACACAGTTTAACACGTGTGTTAGTTTAATGCTTTTCAGCTCGTTGTAGTCCAACATTTTCTTTTGCTGCTTTTCTAAGGTTTTGGAATTATAAAGCGAATGCCTCTTAGCATGTTTAGCAGCCTGAGTTTGATGACAACAGGGTTGACGTTTCTGACTTTTGTTCCTGAATAAAATACTTTTTGCAAATCTTCACCTTTACTTCATTGTATATATCTGAATTTGAGCAGTGGTACTAAGCAATATATTGACAAACCTCATTGGTCTTGGATCCACATCTGCCATGACGTACGGTGAATCTGATTAACCTCCAGTTCTTCAGGAGTGCTTTTCTTGATATTTGCTTGTTTGGATCAGTATAGCGTGGCATGGAGCTGATCAGCCTGTGGCACCGAAGGCTCGCTAAAATCCCCCAAAACTTTGTGTGTGTGTTGATTTAATTGAACTTTGGGTTGCATACTGACACTGAAAATTAACAAAAGACAAGTGTGACGCTTTACTTTAAATGAAAAACGTGTTTTTTTTTCCCCAAGGTGAAGAACCGCTCCTAGTACCTGTCAGTTTTCATCCAGATCTTTCACTTTTAACCAAGATACCTGAAGATTAAGATAGAAACAATTCCTCGGTGTTACGGTTAAACCGAACATTTAGCAGATTCATTGGCTTCAGCTTGAGAAAATATTTCCACTCCTCCAGGGAGCATGAAAGAGGGGCTGCAGACAGGAAATGTTTCCACAATCTGATGAACGTTTGCAAGACAGAACAGGCAGATACTTCCAAGACGCTGGATGCTGCTACAACGGAGCAAAGTGTTGAGATTGAATCAAAATTTGCTTCGACTAAGTATTTCAGCTGAAAAATATGTGCATAAGTGTGCACACTTATGCAACCAGTTTATTTTATCTAGCTCGTTTTGAATGTTTTTTCTTCCATCTAACATATTTGTTCACACATTTCCGCCTCTCTGATGGAAAAAAACTCCCAGCTTGTGCCTCATAATTATGTTTTGACTTGAACTGGCTTCCTGTGTAAATAGATGGATGAGACAATTTTGGCTTAATAGAAACAAATGGATGTTGCTCACATCACTGAGCAGAAGAAGATTTACTAATCTTGCAATCTTAACACGTTTTGGAAAAATCCCATAAAGCCAAAAAAAGAGGAAAACTACAAAAGAAGCAGCTTTGGTGGAGAATGATCAAAAGACGGTTTAATTACTAGCTAAGCCATAATTGGGGCCCTGCCATAGCAATGCATAAGGAGAGCAGTGACTGACTTGCTTCAAGTCAGTCACTGCATTGCATGGCAGGCACCTATTAATCTTCACCCAATAGAATGTCTCTTTATTATTATTCTTTATTTTTCTTCCGTAGACCGGAATGCGGCTCGCACCGCTGCAAGCCCACCCACAAAAGTGGTATCAAAACGTGCGGCTCGTTCCCGACGTGAGCTATTACTTGTGGTGGGATTTGGTGTTACGATGAAAAAGTAAAAAGCGAAAAATGATCACAAATTTTTGTCAGTTATCAACTGCCAAAACTAGAGTGTAACTAGAGGGTAACTGACGTTTTGTTAGAGTGTGAGGAAGCAGTGCGATTCTGATCCCAAATCAATTTTGAAATCGCCGTCACGCCCACAAATATCGGCGTATCGGTATCAAACTCGGTCATGACATCGATACGCATGTCTGCTCCGGTAAAATGTTTTCAAAATTTTCCTAGGGCTTACGGTTTTCTGTCAAGGTGCTTCAGAGCAAAATCAAGTTCCAGGGTAACTGACACTCTCCACCATTCATTTTCATGCTTTTCTGGAAAATTTCAGACATCAGCGCACACCATTTTTCTCTCATCGCTGCAATTACTGTGAATGAGCTACAGATATGAATTGCAGGATTATCGGAGACGACAAATAGCGCTCTCATATGCTTCAAACGGTTTTCCGATACGTATCACGGTACCCGAACGGCAAGGAGTTGTTCGGGCTTCTTTTTCCATTAAAGCTGACTGGGTGTCTCACAAAGATAGAAATCTGTCTCCACCTCTCTGTCTCACACACATGACAGCTGGCAGAGGATCCATTACCATGGCAACGGAACAGAGGAGGGCCAGCTGATTAGGACTACAACATGGTGGAACTGTCAGTTACTGAGGAGGAATGAGCTGGCCTTTAGAATTACATTGTGTTTGGGCATTTTATAACTGATTTTAAGCGGCCATTGTCACGCAAAGGACTAGTGTGGCAATTTTAAATTAAGCTTGATGAAAATTTCAAAATAAAAGCTTGAATATTTCTCTCAGGCCTTTCAGAAAAACTAAGTGATTCAAGCATTTAGAATTAAGTCTGTCCTTGTGTGTCACACTGACATGACAGTTGACCTCCTCTTTAGAACTACAATGACTGCAGGTTAGGACGACAACATGGCGGAACACTCAGTGCCTACAAAAGAGGTCAGAGCTGATTGTCAGAACTACAACATGGCTGAACTGTCAGTTACTGAGGAGGAATGAGCTGGCCTTTAGAATTACATTGTGTTTGGGCATTTTATAACTGATTTTAACCAACCATTGTTACACACAGGATTACTGTGACAATTTTAAATTAAGCTTCATGAAAATTTCAAAATAAAAGCCCTGAAAATCTTTTATATCACGTAACTGCCCTCTTGGGCTTTATGTGACGTTTTTTAAGAAAACCACTGTTACACTATTATTTTGTACATTTAAAATGAAGCTTATTGAGAATTTCAAAATAAAACCTTAAGATTCATCTGTGGCTCATGCAGCGCCATAAGGCGCTGCAATGATATTAGCTTGCATTATCGTTTTCTCTCAAGTGACATTAGCACAAACATTAGCATTGCACTGTTCCCCACGAGTGCACTGCACAGCAAGGCAGAGCATTAGCATTAGCCTTTTACCTAAATGAGGTATCAGCTATTTCTCTGACTTATGACTCATGTTTAGTTTACTGAATGGAGTAAATCATGCTTGTGACTCTCCACGTGCTATTGATTACATTGCAGCTATCCTTAGCATTGATGCTAATGTTTAGCATTAGAACGCTGGGTGCAAATCGACGGGCACACTTTGGCAGGGCCCCGGTTAAATTTCTTCAGGAATTTTCAAGTATTATTATGTAATTGTTGTAATATTACATAAAAATGGCCTCAAAACAACAATGTTATCATATATTGCCTGCGTTTAAGGACTACTTAAAGTTAAATAACATTGAAAATCGTTTTAAATTAATTTGTAGCTCGTCAGGGCTGTTTTTATTTGATTTATAAAATAATATTTAGGTACACATCTGCTTTCCTGAAGGCTCTGCTTATGTGTCTCTCTAGCCTATTAATGGCGGGCCATATTTGGCCCCCGGACCTTGAGTTTTGCGCTACAAAGTTTTGTGCTTTGTAAATAAACTTCATTTGGATTCTTTTAAAGTGCATCTCTCCTCTGCAGTGCGTGACGTCACTGCAGTTCATATTTTACCAGTCCTTCGGTTCCTGATCCGGATAAATTAAACGATTTTTTAAAATTTCTTTCTTTATAAATTTAGACCCAAACAGATACAAAGCAGAAAGTCCAGAACCGCATAACGAGGGCTCGTTTGTTCGAATGGCAAATACTGGTTCTGGTTAGCAAGTTTGGATGATGCTAACTGAGTTATGATCCTCAACAGTAGAGCGAGGAGCTCCGGTTCCGTCACTGCTGATCAGAGGAAATGAATAGATAATAGAAATGTATACATAAAAAAACGTTTAGCGTTTCAACCCTTTGCATTTTTTCCTCAAGAAAAGAATACAGGTTTAACTAACAAGGGTAGTTATTCTACATAAAACTGAATTAGCAACATTATTTAGTGGTTAAGTAGAGCAGAGGTAAGGCATGTTTAAGTTCATTTTGAGAACATTTTGGGTCATATCGGTTGTCCTCTCTTTTTTATTTGCAGATACATCGTTAGTACAAAAATTGACACATATTTTGTACACCAGAAAAACTCAATAAAGTTAGTTTCATGTAAACTTGTGTTTTGGGGGTTTTTTTACTTTAAAAAATTCCTGTCTAAATTGGGGTTTCTGAGTCAAATGTGCCACCCACATTTTTTTTCTATTAAAAAAAACAGAAGCCATCTCAATTCCGGTCCTCACGTCCCCCTCCCCCACTACCCCTGCCACACACCTGGATTGAATCAGTGGGTGATGAGCAGGCTTCTGCAGTACTTTATGGTCATGCAATCATTTGAATCAGCTGTTCTGGAATAGAGGCGCATCTGAAACGTTCAGAGCCTGAGGACTGGAATTGAGAAGCAACATTCAGATCAGTACCGAGAAGTTCGATCGTTTTATCCAAGTTCATAATTTGCATCGGCGCCATATTTTTTTTTAAATGAGCGTAATGCGCATGCGCCATGCTGATACAAATATGGAGCAGCTTACGCGCGAGCGTTTCAAATTAAGATCCGACTCGCACCTGGCCGCACGGAGACGTTAAACCAGCGTTCTGCTATTCATCCCTTCTGGAATCCGGATTCAGGAGAAAAACTTTCTTTTATGATCTCCTAAAACGCCGAATCGACGCCCAGCCTAAATGATGGGAAACTTTTGCAGATTTACCGCAAAATCCTCTCCGCGTTGATGCGGCTGTCATTTGACACCGACCGCTGAGCTGGAGAGTAGGCCGCAGGAACGCCATGGGTGAAATAGCTGCCTTTGCTTTCTGGTAAGTTATTTTTCGGGAACATTATTCGAAGTTGCTTATTTTAATTAAGTTATTGAAGCCATGTTTTGTGCTAAAATAGAGCAGCGACAGCAGAAGAGGAGCGACACCGCCATGGCGTCTCTGCGCCATGTTTGTTTGGCTGCTGGCGTCCCTGAAATATGAGACAAAAATGGCGTATGGAACTAGCAGCAGATCGATTATGGACGTACTGAGATCTACAATCAAGCTGAGGACGGCTCGCAGCAGATCGCTTATGGATGTACTACAATCAAACTGAGGACGGTGAGCAAAAGATCGATTAAGACTGTACTACAATCAAGCTGGGGAATGTTGGCAGTTGATCGATTATGGATTTACTTTTTAATCAAGTTGAGGATTCCCTTCACTGAAGCTGAGGATCGCTTCCGTCAAGCTGAGGAATCGCTACAAGGTGCCTGGCGGATCCGCCCAACCCGTCAAAGGTTTGTTAAATCTGTCAAGAACTGTTCCAATGGCGGGTCCAGAAGACATCTCAGGGTAGGAGCTGTTGTGGGTTTTGCTATGCTTCACGCCGCTGAAGCTAATGCTGTTGAAGGCTAACGGCCTCTTGTTTGGTGTGACTCCGCTGCGGGTCAATGAGCTCAGAAGGATTCTGCTGTTGCAATCCTTGAGTTTTTGAAGGGCTGTAGAGATAGCTGCCAAGTGTTTGGCAATTCCAGTTTAGAATCAAGTCATACCAAATATCCCTTTATTTGGATGAAAATATTCTTTTACATTTGAACATGCATACCTTTTATTATTTTTTGTATCTACTTCATTTGAAATGAAGACAGTGTCCATACTTTAATCATTCAATAACTCAAACAAATTTTATTTACGTTCAACTTAAATTATAAAGTGAAAAGTTTAGTTTTGCGCTGAGAAGATTCAATTTCATTTCTTCTGGAAGAGGACTCAGCAATTTCATTTCTTCAGGAAGAGGACTCTGCAATTTCATTTCTTCAGGAAGAGGACTCTGCAATTTCATTTCTTCAGGAAGAGGACTCTCCAATTTCATTTCTTCAGGAAGAGGACTCTGCAATTTCATTTCTTCAGGAAGAGGACTGTGCCCTTTCAATTCTTCTGGACGACAGTCAATGGCGAGATCATCTGGCGCGGAAGATCAGAGGTCACAGAGGTAATGTTCACACTAATCGATCTTATTTGCAGGTTTTCAGCTGAAATTAACTCCATGTTTTTCTTAGAGATGATCCAGTGGGACCTGTCTTTCTGTGTTTAAGTCTGTTTTTTTTTGTTTTTTTTTTTTTATATATAACCAAGTTTCTTTCCTAGACTAAGCTGCTGGCTGACTTTTTGTTTCACTAAACTATTATTTCTCTTAGATAAAGCCACTGAAGGAGCTGCTACTAATTTTCTTTTCTCCTTTAGAAATACTCCTGGAGTAATTCTTTTTTTCTGTCTCTTCTTTCCTTTCAAATTCCCTGGGGGTAGTGACAGATGGCCTTTCTTACAAAACCAACTTCTGGTTCTGCTGGAGGGTTCTTCCTGTTAAAGGGAAGCATTTCCTCTCCACTGTCACTACATGCTTCCTCAATCTGAGGCATTGCTTTAGCTTACTCAGCTTTTAAAAAATTGGTGCTGTTAATTTTTGGAAAGACTTCCTGTTAAAGGGATGTTTTTCCTTCACTGTCACCACATGGATCCTCAATATGAATCATTGCTTAAGCTTACTCTACTTTAAAAAATTAAATTAATTGGTGCTGTTAATTTTTGGAAAGTCTTTCTGTTAAAGGGAAGTTTTTCCTTCACTGTCACCACATGGATCCTCAATATGAATCATTGCTTAAGCTTACCCTACTTTAAAAAATTAAATTAATTGGTGCTGTTAATTTTTGGAAAGTCTTTCTGTTAAAGGGAAGCTTTTCCTTATCACAAGAATCCTCAATATGAGGTTTAGGTAACTTAACCAATGTATGATAACTGGTTTTTATTTTTGGAAAGTCTTCCTGTTAAAGGGAAGTTTTTCCTCTCCACTGTGATCACATGAATTGTTTAAGTTTAGTTTTGACCAATTTGCATGGTTGGTGCAGTGGTAGCTTTTTTTTTTTTTTTTTTTTGTTTAAATTTTTCTTTTAAAGGGATTTTTTTTTTTTTTTTCCTTCCACTGTTACCACAGGAATCCTCAACATGAGGATTTAGCTGATTTTGCTTTAGTCTATTTGATTAACCAATTTAAACTACTGGTGTAATGTTAGGTTTTTCTTTGGAAAGTCTTCCTGTTAAAGGAAAGGTTTTCCTTAACCGTCACCTCATTGAGCCTCAATATGAGGCATTGCTTAAGTTTAGGTAACTTAACTGTTTGAAAACTGATTTATTTCTAGAAAGTCTTCCTGTTAAAGGGAAGTTTGTCCTATACACTGTAATTACATGCATGTTCAATCTAAGGCATTGCCTAAACTTACTTTTGTAGCTTTTAACCAATTTCAATAATTGAAGTATTTGTATTCTTGGAAAGACTTCCTGTTAAAGGGAAGTTTTTATTTTTCATCGTGACCACATGCTGCCTCAGTGAGGGGCTTTGCTTTAAATCCTAACTTTTAACAAATATTTGACTGCATTTTGTTTTTGGGAAGTCTTCTTGTTAAAGGGAAGCTTCCTCTCCACATGCATCCACAGTAAATCTGTGGTGATGGGGAATAGTTTTGAGCTCATGGTTGGGGAATTTAAGGCCTTGTCAACACCGCATGGTATCTGAACTGAAGATGTGGAAACTGAGCAACCGTTTTTGTTGAGATGGAGACTGCAGACATGCGATGGCTTCAGACATTTAGGAAATGTGGATATCAAATGTGTTGTACAGTGATGGAGAATAGTTCTGAGCTCATGGTTGGGAAATTTAAGGCCTTGTCAACGCCACATGGTATCTGAACTGAGAAGATGTGGAAACTGATCAGCCATTATTGAGAGACTCTGCAGACATACGATGGCCTCAGACATTTGGGAAATGTGGATATCAAAATGGTCGCCATGGTACTGGACTTTGAACCCAACATTGGGAAATGTGGCTTGCTTCTTCACGTAGGCACTCTTCAGGAATTTGGATGAGTTCAAGGAAATTGGTAAACTAGTGCAACAAAGTGGTCAATCCATTACACGGAGGAAAAACGGTATGTGAAAGATGGGTGTTCTGATCATTGGTATGGTAACTGGAATGGATTTTGGATTCACTCGGCACATAAA
>VMRN01000065.1:861598-900672 GCA_010277015.1 Poeciliopsis turrubarensis
CACGGTAGGATATATGAAATGTATGGTAACTGGAATGGATTTTGGATAAACTTCTGATCTTGGGTAATGTTTGAAATGCGTGTTATGTCGAAGTATTGGAAATGTGTGTAAAATGCATAATCTCTTCAGATGACGCCCTCCGACTACACCTGAGAACGACGGGACGGAAAATGCCATCAACAAACAGAAAAGGCTTTCTTCACCCCTCATTAAGGTCGTCCCTGGTGATTGATGATCTTAATGAACCTACCATAGGGCTGAGCAGTCTTCCATGAGAAATGCTGCAGGTATTTTGCTGTTGAAGTGATATTTACAAGTCTGAGTTTCTTTCTGAATTGTTAAAGGGCTTGACCTTAAATCCTCCTCTGTCCTGTTCAGGAATCCTCCTGGACCATCTTTTTCCATCTGACTTCACCCATCATCAACCGGAGAAGTTCATCATTCTCCTCAATATCGGACAGAAGAGGACTTCACCCCCCCATTGATGGATGACCTTCGTGACCCAACCATTGAGCTCAACAGTCTTTCTTTTTACAGCAGGTAAGGCAGTTATCTACGTTGACTCGAAACTTGACTTGGAATTTGGAAGAACTTAGCAAGTTTGTTTTCATTCAGTTAAAGGGTTATATCCTGTTGTCCTTCAGGAATCATCCTGGATCATCTTTTCATCTGATTCTGCCATTCATCGCCAGGCCCCAACCATGGACGGAAGGAGAACTTTGTTTACGGACTCTTTGCAGACTTCATTTTATTTGTTTTGGATATTTAAAATGTTTTCCAGTGTTAAATGTTAGAATCCATTGTTTATCAGTCTGTTAGAATGTGTTTTTGCATTTTTATGAACCCCTACATTATTTATTTTAACTATTGTTTTTGTTTGTCTCCATAGAAGCTACTCTTGGTTTGGTGTTATGATTGGCTGTGGTCCCTTCCTGGAGGAGCGCATTGATTGACATGATGCTGCCATCACCTAACCGGTCTCCCTCTCCTGCTGTTAACTTCTCACTTCCATGAACATAGAAAGTTCTCCTGATCAGGTGACCCGTTGTGCATCTGCTCTGTCTTCTCTCAGCTCTCGTCAGTCGTGGCAGATGGCTGCTTGTACTGAGCCTGGTTCTAGTTCTGACGGACGTTTCTTCCTGTTGGAGGGGAGTTCTTATCCCCTGTGACTTCATGCAAGGTCTGTAAGAGGAATTACTGTAAAGTCAACAACCTTAACACAAGCCATTTGCTGTTGCCCCCTGCTGGTCAGGAGTGAATGCTGTAAGTCAATGACTCCATGGAATCTGATGGGTTTCCTTTTGTACAAAGCATTTAAATTAATTTTGTAATTGAGCTTATTGTAATGTTGACTAATGGCAATTGAAATATGTGGTTCAACTAAAATTGTTTCAAAGTGCTTTGAGACAACATTTGTTGTGAATTGGCTTGATATAAAACTGAACACTTAAACAACCAACTCAAAACCCCAACCAACTCAAAACTCTGTCCAAAACCCCAACAACAACTCAAAACCCCAACAACCAACTCAAAACTCTGTCCAAAACCCCAATAACAACTCAAAACCCCAACAACCAACTCAAAACTCTGTCCAAAACCCCAACCAACTCAAAACTGTCCAAAACCCCAACAACCAACTCAAAACCCCAACAACCAACTCAAAACTCTGTCCAAAACCCCAACCAACTCAAAACTGTCCAAAACCCCAACAACCAACTCAAAACTCTGTCCAAAACCCAAACAACCCAAAAATTCACAACAGTGTTGTTGTCAAGGCATTCAACAAAATCATTTCATTTCAGTCATAGATTCCAATTGGTCCTACTTATAAATACATTATATTCAGATAAAGTAGTTTAAATGCTTTGTACAAAAGGAAACCATCAGATTACATGGAGTCATTGACTTACAGCATTCACTCCTGACCAGCAGGGGGCAACAGCAAATGGCTTGTGTTAAGGTTGTTGACTTTACAGTAATTCCTCATACAGACCATCCATGAAGTGACAGGGGAGAAGAGCTCCCCTCTAACAGGAAGAAACGTCCGTCAGAACCAGAACCGGACTCAGTACAAGCAGCCATCTGCCACGACTGAAAGGAGCTGAGAGAAGACGGAGCAGATGCACAACGGGTCACCTGATCAGGAGAACTTTCTATGTTCATGGAAGTGAGAAGTTACCAGCAGAAGAGGGAGACCGGTTAGGTGATGGCAGCATCATGTCAATCAATGCGCTCCTCCAGGAAGGGACCACAGCCAATCATAACACCAACCAAGTGTAGCTTCTATGGAAAGAAAAGTAACTGAGAATAAAAAGTTTACCGTTTTGTACAACTACTGTTCATATAGACGGGTTAGATTTTGCTACTCATTGTTCAGTTTGTAAGAAAACTTTGTAACTTATTTTTTCCCCTCCGTGGGCTGCCACCTTATCGTGGTGGAGGGGTTTGTGTGTCCCAGCGATCCTAGAAGCAGTCTGAGGCTTCATGCCTGTGCTTGGGTCGGGTCCAGCAGGGCAGACGGCTCCTAGGTGAGGGATCAGACCAAGAGCAGTCCAGAGACAATTTAGAAATACTGACAGAATCAGGGTTTTTCCCTGAGTCATTGGCCTGGTGGGCTGCCAGGCTAAGATCGCTTTATTTTAAATAGGAATTTTTCTTAAACCCAAAAACGCAGTGAGATGCTGATGAATGACCTTTGTGATCCTTCAGTCATGCTCAGCAGCTTTTTTTGAGTGAGTGTTCCCATGTGAGCAGGTAAGGCACTTATGATTGGTGTATTGCAATAACCAACAAATGAATTGCTTGATAAATTTAAAAAGAGCTTGATAAATTATGCAAATGGAAATTAAGTTGTTTTTTTTTTTTCCCTACCAAAAACTGGTTCTAACAAGTCTCTATATAATCTGATCTTGTTTTTTATTTATTTTGACAGTTTTGTTTCGAGATATTATTAATTTCATTTGTGTAGCCGTGGCATCTTTCCTGGAAGCGTGGTGCTGCGCATGCTTCCTCTTGCCCATATAAGGAAGACGCTGTGTTGGATTACAGCTGGTTTATTAGGGAGACAGGTAATTGGCATTCACATTTAAAAGCAGGTAGATCGCTGGGGGGATCAGAGCCCAGGCTGATGATTCATCCAGAGGTATGTTTAACGTTAAGCATGAGGCGGGTTAGAATTATTTCTGATGCCTCCACTTGATTGTTGCAGGTAACTTGGTTCTAGAGAGACGTACAGAGTGCAGTTAATTGTTTCACTTCAGAGAAAGTAAAGGCAGTTATTATCTGGCTACTTAAGGTGCTTGTCTAACTCTCTTTTTTGTAGGTTGGCCTGCTACTGCTTCAGTTTTGTTTCAATTTCAGTGTTGTAGTAGTTTAATTTTTTTTCTGGATAGTTATCGATCAAAGCATTTTATTTATTTTTTGTCTAGGGAAGGGGAGTTTTATTGTCCAGCCTTCTGGCTTGTTTGTAAAACAAAAGGACCTCTGCTGTCCCTGGGTTCCAAGCTGTTTTATCTAGATTGAGGAGACGAGTGGAAGGGGAGTTTTTCTTTGCTTTGCTTTATTCACCAGGGATTTTTTTTTTAGTGTTATTTTGTTTGGCAGCATTTGGGTACATTTAGTTATATTTGTATATTTAGTTGGATTTTATTATTATTCCTCCCCCAAGCAGTCAAACTTTATTTAATTGGATGTTAACTATAGTTTTCAGCTGTAAGGTTTCCAGGGCCATCTGGACTTCTGGTTTTGGTGTGGTCAATGTTGTAGAATAAAATTAACTATTTTATTTTGTGAGCTCAATAAACTTGTTTAATTTGCAACAGTGTCTCTGCTAATTTTTTTTTTTTTTTTTTTTTTTACAAACTTATGTGTGATCTGATAAGAGAATTTAAGGTTCTCCACACATAACCAAAGCTGTACTTAAGGTCACCTTTGTTTAGGATATTTCAAATGTTTTCAAGTTGGTTTCTGTTTGTTAGGCCTGTCATGATAAATGTTACTGGATAATAAATTGCTTGACCAAGTTTGCTTTTGACCAAGCAAACTTGGTCAAAAGCTATAAACTTTTAATCCTACCTGTCAACAAAACTCATTTTACTGATAAGTTATTGCAATAAATTATTGTTTTAAGACTATTTTCAAGTAATGCAAGAAGACTCTTGATCAATAAAATTTAAATTCTAGAACATTTAACAATGGAACTGGGGACATTTTAAATATCTAAAATGAACAAAACAGACTTTTGTCTTTCAGATTTTGGTAGAGGGAGAAGAGGAAAAATCATGTACATTATTAAGCTTGTTGGGGCCCCGCCATAGCAATGCATAAGGAGGCAGTGACAAAGTCACAGACTCCATGCATTGCATGGCAGGCACCTATTAATCTACACCCAATAGAATGTCTCTTTATTTATTTTTCTTCCGTCAACCGGAATGCGGCTCGTACCGCTGCGTGCCCACCCACAAAAGTGGTATCAAAACGTCCGGCTCAGCGCTGGGAGGGGTGCTATTACTTTTGGTGGGATTCAGAGTTACGATGAAAAAGTAAAAAACGATCAAAAATTTTTCGTCAGTTAGAAACTGCCCAAACTAGAGTGTAACTGACGTTTCGTTAGAGTGTGGGAAGCAGTGCGATTCTGACCCCAAAATAAATTTTGAAATCGCCGTCACGCCCTTAAATATCGCCCTATCGGTATGAAACTCGGTCATGACATCGATACGCATGTCTGCTCCGGTAAAATGTTTTCAAAATTTTCCTAGGTCTTACGGTTTTCTCTCAAGGTGCTTCAGATCGGAGTCATGCGACAGGATTTTCACACGCTCAGCCACATTGACTTCCCTGTATTTCTGAAAAATGTCAAAACCCCAGCGCACACCATTTTTATCTCATCGCTGTTATTACTGTGAGTGATGTACAGATATGAATCGCGGGAATATCGGAGACGAAAGATAGGAATCTCATACGCTTAAAACGGTTTTCCGTTAAGTATCACGGTTTCCGAATGGGAAGGAGTTGTTCGGACTGCTTTTTTCATTCAAACTCACTGAGGTGTCTCACAAAGTTAGAATTCTTTCTCCACCATTATGTCTCACACACATCACAGCTGGCAGAGGATCCATTACCATAGCAACGGAACACAAGGGCCAAGCAGCTAATTCGGACTACAAAATCGCATCACTGTAGTTTTTATTCTGACAGAGCTCTGAGGAAGTCGTTGGCCTTTAGAACTACTTGTGTTTTGGGCATTTTATAACTGATTTTAACCACCAATTGTTACACATGGAATTAGTATGGTAATTTTAAATTAAGCTTAATGAAAATTTCAAAATGAAAGCTTGAATATTTCTCTCAGGCCTTTCAGAAAAACTAAGTGATTCAACCATTTAGAATTAAGTCTCTCCTTGTGTGTCACACTGATATGACAGTTGACCTCCTCTTTAGAACTACAATGACTGCAGGGTTAGGACTACAACATGGCGGAACTGTCAGTTACGACTGAAGAGGAAGGAGCTGGCTTTTAAAACTACTTGTGTTTTGGGCATTTTATAACTGATTTTAACCACCAATTGTTACACATGGAATTAGTATGGCAATTTTAAATTAAGCTTCATGAAAATTTCAAAATAAAAGCCTTGACATTCTTTTATATTACGTAACTGCCCTCTTGGGCTTTATGTGACGTTTTTTTAAGAAAACCACTGTTACACTATTATTTTGTACATTTAAAATGAAGCTTATTGAGAATTTCAAAATAAAAGCCTTAAGATTCATCTGTGGCTCATGCAGCGCCTGCAATGATATTAGCTTGCATTATCGTTTTCTCTCAAGTTAGTGTATTAGCACAAACATTAGCATTGCACTGTTCCCCACGAGTGCACTGCACAGCAAGGCAGAGCATTAGCATTAGCCTTTTACCTAAATGAGGTATTAGCTATTTCTCTGACTTATGACTCATGTTTAGTATACTGAGTGGAGTTAGTCATGCTTGTGACTCTCCACGTGCTATTGATTACATTGCAGCTATCCTTAGCATTGATGCTAATGTTTAGCATCAGAACGCTGGGTGCAAATCGACGGGCACACTTTGGCAGAGCCCCGGTTAAATTTCTTCAGAAATTTTCTAGTTATGAGATGTAAGTTTTTTTTTTTTTGTTTTTGTTTTTTTTTTATGAGTGTGGCAGAAATCAGCTTTAACATATTTCAGAGTAAAATTTCATTAGATAAATGTTACATTTTATGGGGAAAAAAAAAAAGAGTATAGACATTTTTTAACATAACCACAGAAATCAGGCGTATTAAGGAGCGAGTGTGTGTCACCGTGAATTATTTCCAGTTTGGTTTTGTTTTATCAGATAAAATGCAAATTATGAACTTTTTTTCTGAACATGGAGACAAGAGGAGAACTATCCTCCTGTGCAAAGCGTCTCCATCATTCTGCATGTAGTTCCCATGGCGACAAGATAACGACCACAGCAGCAGGAAAAACGTGTTGTAGCACAACAACAAGGGCTTTGTTTAGCTCCCTACATCCACATCCATCTGGGTTCAGAGGAACTAAAGATTTGAATAAAAACAGCATTTTGACGTCTTGTTGGTGTGAAGCCCTGAAATAGTTAAGCTGCTGCATCATTCAGCCTCCGAATGAAGAAACTTGCAGATCGCATGCGAAACTGGAACCTAATCCAACTCCAGTGGAAAGATAACAAATAAATAGATCATAAAAAGGAAGTTGCTGTTGTTACGTTGCTACAACATCAAGAAGTGCTAAGTTAATAATTATTTTTGTTTTTTTTCTGGCCAGGTGTGTAAATCTGAGCTAAGGTCATAAACTTGTCAGGTAATCTATGTTATCAGCAGAAAGTTCCTCCTCAGAATAACAGGATCCTCACTTCTCATTACATTGGATTAGTCAACACTGGCGAAGCTGAACAAACCAAACCGTTGAGTTTTGTTTGGCTTTTTTCCCCCCCACTTCTTGACTGTTTATATAGTTCTACTAATGAAACCATATTTTTATGTGACACGGATGGTTCACAGTCTGTTTCCACTGATTGTGACACTTCAGTCCTTCCATGTTGGATGTTTGTTTTGCAGCATTCTGAGCCGTAAAAAGATTTTTTTTTTTTACAATCTATAAAGTTAATGTTTTTGTTAAACATCTACATTGAATTCAATAATGTAGTTTTGTTGTTTTATTTCTAAAATGTCTTATAGTTCCTGTACATGTGCATGTCTCAGGCAGCATCTCTGTGCAAATGACAGAACCAAATAACTAAATAAATTTCCCCAGGTAACCATCTGTGCCTTCAGTCGCGCTCCGCCACGGGGCGCCGTTGAATTACAAAAATTCCACGCAGACCCAGCTGCAGGAGGAAACCCTGTTTGTCTTTGCTGCTCATGAAACAAACGTAACAAAGTAAACTCCACTAATTACTCAGAGTTCATTGCGGCTATCTTGTTCTTTTGCAATATTTTCCAGCTTTAAAATATTGATTTATAATTAATCGGCTTGGCGACGTTTGGAGGCGCAGCGTCTCTGCAAACAGCCGCGCTGAGGGGGGAAAAAAAACCCAACAAAAAAAAAAAAAAAAAAAAAGAAAACGTTTCTCACAGGAAGCAACGGCGAGGAATGGATCAATCAGCAGGTGCTCGGCTCTTATCAACCTGCTACTGACTTTTCACACAGACAGGAAGCGGCTGTGTTTTCCTCTTACGTTCATTCTTAACTGAAAGAGGAAGTTTCCTCTCCCCCATCTGGGTTGCGATCACGCACCGCGTCTCCAGTCCCGTGCTTGAGCAGCGAGCGGCGGGCTCCTCTCCGCCATGAACGTCTACCAAGAGGCGCTGAGCTACCTGGAGTCCCACAGGGCGGCAGGTGAGGAGGAGGAGGAGGATGAGGAGGAGGAGGAGGAGGAAGGACGCAGCTGATGCGCTTTATCTCGCTTTTGGCGACACACCTGTGTTATGTCACTTGACGCGGAGCTTTTATTTAATTTCATTTAAAAAAAAAAAGTTTTTTTTAAAACCGCTTCCTCGTCGTCGCTGATTGTTTGTGTTTGTTCCGCCGTGGAAGCAGGAGCAGAGATCCTGGAGGATGTTTTCCACGAGGAGGCGGTCTCCTGCTTCCTCTCCCCTCTCAGCTCCGAGAGCATCGACTTCCCCGACACGCTGGTGAGTCCGGCCGCATCCCAAGCGCTTCACCGCGTCGCTCCGTGGACGCGCTTGGGTTTCTCGTGAGTCTTTGAGTGATTCAGCTTCCACAGCGCCCAGCAGGAACGCGATGACGCGCCCTGGGCCACACGGGAAACGTGTATGACCCTTGACCTTCAGCTGCACGCGTACCAGAGAAGTGTTAAAGCTTCACCGTGTGTGCGCTCACATTTTGCCTATGAAACTTTAGTTTGGTTTATTCAGAGCAAAGCGAAAGGCTGGACATAGATTGTACCAAGGTAAAATAACAGGCCGCCACTCGGATTGCAATTCCTCTTTGGATTACTACTTCCTCTTTAGTCCTTCCATGTTTTGTTTTTGGTTGTTTTGGAGACTGTAGTGCTTCAATATAAATAACAAGAACGCAGGCTGAGTCATAAAATACCACATGGACGTTTATTAAAAATGAGGATGTGATTGCAGTGGGATGTTCTCACATCTTTTCCATTTTGAAGAGTGGCTAAGACAAATTAGTCCTGCATTAAGACACTTTTATACAGCAGAACCAAAAGGAAAAGCTAAATAGGTTTCTCCGTACTTTTCGACTTTAAAAAAAGCACAAAAAAAAAAACAATCCAGTGCCAACGAGAGCGACAGAAGAGTTTGTTCTTCTGTCCTTCTCTTTAAGAATATTTTTCCCCAAATGTTATTATGCTGCTGCAGTAGCAGGCGTTTATTTGTTTCAAGAATTTTCAAACATTGTTTTTTATCAAACAGAAGAATTTAAAGTTTATTTAAGTCGGCCGAGAAGCTGAACTCGGTCAGAGGCAATGATGCAGCGATGGTCAAATGTTTACATAACGAATGACAACAAAGGTAATTCATTTTGACCTTTTCATGCTTTATGCATCATTGCAACCAACAACTGCAGTGATGTCTGTAAAGTAACGACAGGGTGAAGTAGTTTGAAGTTACAGTTTTTTTAAAAACATTTTTATGCAAACCAGCTCGAATATTTACATACTCCCCCAACAATATTTGGTGAAGTGTCTGTTAGCGAGTTGCAAATCTGCTGTATTGTGTCTGTGGCCATCAGCAAACAACAGATGACGCAGATGACGCCGCCACCGTCGTCTTCCACATGGTTCGAACCACCAGATAGATAAATTTACGTCTCATCTGACCACAGACCTGCTCGCCAGCAGATATTTGACTTCTCTCTCTGTGTGTCGGTGGAACTTGAAGGTGTCGTCTCGGAGCAGCAGTGCCACCCTCTCGGTCGCTGGTGACGTGTAGTTTCCGTGTGGTTTCCAGACCTTCTCGTTTATGTCAGACCAGAACCTCTGAGGTGGACTGTTCTTGGAAATCCTGACCAGCTTTCTCTCCTCGGAGGTGGCAGTTTGGGTCCAACGAGGAGCGGAAACCGGACACAGATGAGTGTCAAAGCAGAACAAAGATCCCAAACACTGATATTAGCTTTGTCGATGATTAAAAGTCAGGAATTGCATGCAACATTGTGCCAGTATCAATTAGATAGCTATGAAAAGTGTGTGTGTGGTTTTTTTAAAAAATTTATCCAAGTATTAGCATGCGGTGGTACAGTTAGAGAATCTACTTATGTTTTATATTAAACCCAAAGAAATCTGTTGAGTTCCTTGAAGTTGCATCATCTTTTCACTCTGGACGAAAAAACCCTCAAATAAGTCGTCCTAAATCAATTTTAGTTCACAATGCCTTTGATGTGTGCGTGCCAACCTTTGAGCAGATCTGTGAATAAGTTGATGAATTTGCTTTTTCAAATTGCTTTGAGACGATTCACCTGGGAGATCTCGGCTGATTTTTCTGCCGGTGTCTCACGCCTCGTTGGCAGCGTCGCTGTTTGTGTGGTTCGTTTTTACTGACTGATTTCATGCGTCGCTCCCAGACGCCATGGAGCCGCGAGGAGATGCTGGAGAAGAGGCTGGTGGTCCTGAGGGGCATCCTGGACAGCGAGGAGGTGTACCTCAGGGAGCTGGACGCCCTGCTAGCGGTAATGCCAACGAACTCTTCCTTCTATCATTATCTCACACACTTTGTGTCCAGTCTGAGCTCAGTGTATTCTTACTTAACCTCTAAGCCATGTCATGCAAATGAAAGTCTCCCTAAATTTGCTCATTGCTGCAGAACTTCCCTTTTACTGTTCAGCTGCTCCCTCACTCGTGTAAAAGCAACCGTCTGAATCAATGACCTTCTCCCCCCCGCCCCCCCACTTCATTTATTTAATTCATGCATGTGTTTGTGCAGCTGAAGGTGATCTTTCATTTCGTGTCTGGACTGAAAATGGATACAAACGGCCGTTCAGTGAGCGGCGCTGGGCCAGATGTCATTTATTACACCAAGCGTGGCTGCTTCCCTCTTTGTGGATTGTTCAACTATTGTATATAAGGTTCCCCTTTTTCTTGAAAACCGAAGCAGTTCTCAGCTAATGCGACTTAATCTAAAAATAAAACGTGGGGCGGAAACATTCAACGCCTATTTAAAACCGAACACTTAAGATCTCGACTGACAAATTAAAACGACATTTGCAAAATTATGTTTCTGACTTGATCTTTTCCGCATGAGGAACCACTACAAGACATTTATTTCTGTCCATCATTCAGAATTATGCAACAGTAATTTCAGTACCAGTTGCTGCACAGACATAAACATGACAAATCAAACAAAATTTCTGTTTTTGTCTCAAGAAATGACGCAAAAAAAAGCAGAGCTGGAACGGTTTAGATCAAAACATTGATTTTTTTTTTTCACACACTGTGAGTCAAATCAGACTAAGGTTAAGCTTTTTTGTAAAGTAACATTTCAGTCTTTATGTAAGGGGCTCACTGATTGATCAATAAGTCCTGATTTCCTTAATTTAGACATTTATATGTAAAACCAATACCTCTCCTCCTCAGCAAACAATCAGCCAATGTCCCTTTTGTCTAAACTTTATATTTCAGAGCGGTGTCTTACTCTAAGGCTAAAACAAGCTTGTGTTTAAATCAATTTGCCTTTAAACGAGTCTAATATAATATAGAGCAGTAAGATGCTCATCTGTACTTTGGAGACATTGATGTTACTGCGTCCAGAATGGTTTTTATGTACTTTTTATTTTTATTAATAGTGTTTTTTTTGTTGTTTTTTTTTTTGTTTTCCTGCTGTGATTTGGACTGTCTGTCTATTTGTTGCATATTGTGGCATTATAGCCATTATGGCAGCTGGACTTGTGTGTCTACTAGTTTAGACACCCAGATGGTGACTTGATGCCGTTTCTCTCCCCTGCAATTCTTTTACTCACAGGTGAGCGTGGGAACACAGACGGACTTGTAAATTAAAAAGAGTTTCATCTCATGAATAAACAAAACTTTGTCTCTGCCAGAACAACGTGAGCGGTGCCTTCCAACACACACTTCCTGTCAGATCTGCTGTTTTGCGTTCAGGTTAAAACATTTGATCTGACGTGTTCGGAGCAAAGTGAACATCCCGCCAAGTTCAACATCCCCACAAGCTCAATCCAGTCTTCAGCTGTGCATCATTCAGACCTGCGACAAGAAACTCTCACAGCATGAACACAAAGCTGGACATCAGCAGCGTATTTCCCCTTTCAAACAGGAAATGATGGTGCAAGAATGAGACCACGATGCATTCAAGGCCAATTTCTTTTTTTTCTTTTTTTTTTCTCTGCTATTAACGGCAACCGCTGCCGTTTCCCCATTCTCATCGGGCGTAACGCGCTGAGAAAACATTCTCTGCGTGTGAAATAAAGTGAAATAAATGTGTTGTTAGAGGGTGAGTGCTAATGCAGCAGTTTGCATGCATTAGTCATGTGACTTTGTTATAACTGCGAAGACATGGCGCATTATACTGCGATGTAGGTACTGAACTCTGCAGATGTGCGTGTGTGTGTGTGTGTGTGTGTGTGTGTGTGCTCTGTGGTCGCTTGTCTGCATGTTGTTCACACCTTTTAACCCATATTTTCACCAGCAGTTGGCTTATTGAACTCTGTAAAACGGTTTTATTTAAATTTCTGCAACACCTCTCTCTGCAGCCCATGAAGGCTCTGCGGGCCTCGGCCGGGACGTCCCAGCCGGTGCTCTCCAGTCAGCAGGTGCAGACGGTTTTCTACCAGATCCCGGAGCTCAGAGACGTTCACCAGAGCTTTTACTCCGGCCTGAAGGCCCGACTCGGCGCTCACACGCCGCCGGAGAGCGGCGCCGGTCAGGACGTGGCGTCGTGCAGCAACTCTGAGCTGGAGATGGGAGATCTGTTTCTGAAACTGGTATGTTTGCTTCTGCTCTGGGTGCTGCTATGCTTCAAGTCTCAACACAGATATTCAACCGCATGCACTTTGACTAGGCCGTTCAAACACATGACTATCCTTTTGACCTAAATTACCCCAGTGAAGCTCTGGCTTCATGTTTGGTGCTGGAAGTCTTTTGCATGTTCAGTGTTTAAAATTGTTCCTCATTTGCATTGATCTCATGAAACTCCAATAGAATCTGCTGAATTTTGAGCTTTGATGGAGCAAAGTTGTGAAAGTAAGAACATGTTTTCAAGGCCCAACAAAAGCTGGATCAACACCAGACAAAACAACAGCAAACCAGGGTTCACTGAGGAATTTCACCAACCACTTCTGACCACCTCGTGTTTTTTTTTGTTTGTTTTTTTTGTTTGCCAGGTGAACCATCTCGGGCTGTACGGAGGATTCATCGAAAACTACGAGAAAGCGGTGGAAGTGGTCAGGAAGTGCACACAAGCGAATCCTCTATTTCGGACTCTTGCTGAGGTACAGAAGGCCTTGTAACTCCAGAGGGAACTTTTAAGTGTGTGTGTGTGTGTGTCACTTAACATGTTGCCTTTTCCAGACCTTGTACATTAACGGTGCCGATAAAGCTCGGACAGCATGCACTCTAGAAGGTAAGAAGAGCAGATATTTATTGTCATTGGACACATCCAGGCCTGGGCATGTTTAGTTGATGGTTTCTCTCTCTTTGTTTTTTTTTTTGTTTTGTTTTTTTTATTTTGCAGCTCTGCTCTATAAGCCTTTGGATAGAATAACTAAGACCACGCTAGTGCTGCGGGTGAGAAAACCTTGGACTGTTTTACACGAGCCCTCCTTCAGGGTTCCTATACCTTTCATTTGCTTTATGTTGGTTTTAGAATATAAATCATTTGGCAAATTATGAAAAAAAAATCAAAAGAAGGAAGGAAGGAAATGAGAAAAGATGGAAAACAAAGGATAAAGAAGGGGAAAAGGAAAGGTAAATAGGGAACCAATGTAGGACACAGTCGAGGAAGAAAGGAAGGAATTAGAGAACAGAAATAAAAAAATACATTTTGGAAACAGATACTTTTTCTTCACTATTTTAGAGAATGATCAAACTGCGAACTGAACCAGACTTAGGGAGCCCCCGTTTCGATGCGAAACAAAAACTCTGTTCGGCTCTGCTTTGATTTTGACTGAAGAACCTCCGTCTGCGGTTTGGCAGGATCTCCTGAAGACGACGCCGGTGGAGCACAAAGACTACGCAGCCTTACAAGAAGCTCTCAGACTGTCGCAAAGCTTCCTGTCTGGTGTCAATGAGAGTTCACAGAGCAAACGGGAGGTGAAGCTCACTCATGGCATGGTGAGTCCTGCGGGGTCTGAGCTCGCAGCAGGTCAAACACGATCGCAGCAGACAGGCGAGGCTTGTCAGGACGAAAGCGCTTCTCAGATCTGAGCGCGTTTTCTTCTCCCCGCCAGAGGCGACAGCTGATGCGTGACGGCTTCGTGGTGGATGTGAGCGACGGCGTCCGCAGCCTGCGTCACTTGTTCCTCTACACCGACCTCCTGCTGTGCACCAGATTCAAACATGCAGGCAGAGGGTGAGCTCCGCACCTGAACACGTGGGGGGGGGCTCTCATCCCAATTAAGCGGCTGCGGCCGCCTCAGGAACGCGATGACTGTGAAACCTTGAGATCCAGTGCTTGTGTCGGTTCCAGGAAGCAGGACCAGTACAGGTTCAGCTGGTACCTGCCTCTGGCGGGACTCAGGCTCCGCTGGGTGGCGGATCACGAACAGCCTCCCGACACCACCTCTCGCCTGCTCACGCTGAGGACCAAGATGTTCCTCCTGCGGCAGCAGCTGCAGCAAAATCCGGTGCGTGTTATGAAAATCGTTTTACTTTTTTAATTATTATTATTATGTTTAAAAAGGTCTGTTTTTATCAAAGCGAATAGTTGAGCACAAACATTTCTCCGTGTGAAGAAGGGCGCCAGAGGCTTGACTTGGACGGCTCGCAACAGGAAGAAACTGGAACAAATGGAGCTGCTGCTTCTCACACACTCCCCAGTTTGCAGACTGGACCTGCACAGCCCCAGTGGCAAGGTACAAAACACACACACACACACACAAGTTTGGTAATGTTTTTATTGCCTTTACACACCTCTTTCATAAGAAACAAGATCTATGAAAGGATTTGTGTTTCTGTCACCACAGAGTCACACTTTGTTCTTCCCCTCTCTGTATGAACTGGACGAGTGGAGAGACACCATCCACAAACTCACCACAGGAAGTGAGTTCACTTACATTCAACTCATGATTACAATCGCTGGTGTCTGAGTGGATACAGAAAAGCCTAGAAATGATGATCCTCTGCAACCCGTTTTCCACGTTTCCACCACGAACGTCGATGTAGCTATTTAGTATTTAAAGTTGCTGAGTGATGCTACGTTGTGCACGGCTGTGATGTGGAAGGACAATTATGAGAAAACCGTCAAAATAACCTGAAACCCTGTTAGGAGAAACCTTGCAAAAGGCTTGAGCCTGGAGGATGCTTAGCTTCCAGCAATGTTTAGATCAGAGCAGATTCATGTTTCTTGTCTGAAAAACGCATCACAAAATAGAAAATTATTCTTTTTTTTTTTTTTTGTTTTGTGTTAAATATCTGAAATACTGCCAAGCTGGTGACTTGACATTTTCTGTTTTATTTACAAGTAGTTGTCTCCTCTCACTCCACTTGGATACTGATACATAGCTTTATCAAACTATAGGTCGTGCTACGTATCAGTGAGCTATCTCGGGCAGGAAGTAACTACGGAGCTGAAGCACCGTCTTTATCTCGTTTTACGTCAAACCACACTTGGAGTTAAAAATGTAAAGTTTTCACATTTTTAACTCAGCCTGAGCTTTTTTTTTTTTTAATCGGCTGAGACGGGAGAAAATTCACGTCACGTACGCCAGGAAAGGGTGGCTGAAAATAAAAGCATGTCCCACTTAAAGAAGAAAACTGTTTCACTTTGCAAATAAGATACATTGAAGTTTGTGGTTTTGACAGAACAGAATGTGAAAAAGTTTAGGAGCCATAAAAGCCTGTTTTCAGGCATTTTCTTGTCGTGCAGCGTTAGATTTCAAGACAGATTGTGTTTTAAAGTGTGACTGATATAATAAAGAGGTAATAAAAAGCCTTCCATGTTGTTATTCAGCAGTGCAGAGTTTTGGTTACTTTTCAATAATTAGGTTCCGTGTTTTCAAGCTTTACCGTGCCATGCGGTGGCTTCTATAAAAACCACCATCTGTTTATTTATTAGAAACGAGGTTATGTGGAGTGACTGCAAAGAGCCAGTACCTTATTTGTAGCTGTGTGCTGTTTGTGTCATCTCAGTTCAGGGAATCAGGGTTAAATTCTCACAACCATATTAGGTGTTACAGCAACCTGTCAGACATGATGCTTTCAAATGTTTTCGTCTACTTTACCTTAATTACGTTTCTAGTAATTAAGGTAGTTACCAGTAGTTGCTTTGGTAATTCTTAGTTTGCTCCCACTTCAACTAAAAGAGTCATTTTGAGGCACAGATAAAGAAATCCCAGTTAAATCATGGAGGAAACAATAAAATAAGCAGATTATAAAACTTTTTTTTTGATGAATCACTAGAGTTCAACTGTCTTTCTATTATCATGGGTTCTGTGAGCTGATTGGATCTTTTGTGTCGTTTGTCAGACATCGAAACCATCCCTCCGGACCTGCTCACGCTCACCAGTGCCTGCGTGAAACTGAGAATGACGCAGCAGCCGCATCTGCACAGCTCTGTCGCCGGTACAAACGTCTTCTCTTTTGCCCTCTGCCACAGAATCACATCCTGTGTCTGAAACCGGAAACCCTCCTCGTCCTGCCCAGCAACATTTCCCACGTCTCGATTCAAGAGCTTTAGAAGTCTGTCCTGGATTGGTGTTGCGTGCAATGACTGGTTCAATCCGTTGTCTCTGTATCTCCCTCAGCAGAAGATGAGAAGTCATTATGTGGGACTGTCAGTGCGGCGATCCATTCAGCTTCTGGCCTGCAGGAACCAGCTTGTACGTAGGTTTCCATCTGCATCAACTGTTTGTTGCCATTCCGAGTGCTGCACATGGCCCCCCAGCATCACTTTGAGCACCCTGGATGTGCCACAAGATTTTAGGAGAAATTTATAACTCAGTACAGTCTGTGAGCGATGAAGACGGTTCTGCTTCTGTTCCAGGTGTTTATGTGTGTGTGGAGGTGGATGGTTATGAGTTTTACGACAAACAAGCCCGGACACATTCGTCAGTCCGCAGCCTCAACCCGCTCTGGGACCAGGTGTGTACACAGGCCTAGGCCTGAGAACCAGCTAGCTTTAAACTTTACGAGTACAGTAAATCCAGCAGATGGTCAGAGCTGAAGACCAAAATAGCGAGGAAGCGAGTCGCTGGTTTGTGGCAGCGCTAACAGCCTCTGTTTGGTCTCGAACAGGAGCTGTCCTTCCAGGTGGACGGTGCACAGAAGATGATGGTGCTCTGCGTGCGTCAGTCAGATGGGGAGGAGGCAGTTCTGGGAAAAACTACTGTACAGGTACAAGAGAGAAAACCCACAAACCCCAGCTGAGAATCGCTTCAGGGCCTTGGGGTTTGAGGTGCAAAACTGTGAAGTGGAATTATGCAGAGTCTTCAAAATATTTAATAGCAGATGTAAAAATTGTGACACGCAGCAGCGCCTGCAGCTGTACGCACTGTGCGTACCTTGGGACTTTCCTTTAAGAGAAGAAAATATATATTTATTGGTATTTTATTATCTGACCCACTTTATTGTAAACAAAATTGTGGAGAAAAAAAAGCTTGTGTCTAAACATCATGTATTTTGACACAAGATGTCAAAACACACATCTTCTGTTTTGACACAAGTTGTGTCAAAACTCACATCTCGTGTGAGTCTGTGGGAGTTGGCACGCCAAAGCCTAAAGGTTACTGGTTTACCTTTGTTTGTTTGGCGCTTTTTCTGTAAGCTAAATGTGAACATGCAGTGAAGCCAGCTAAAAATGAGAAGGTGGAGTTTGAACCCTCGTGCAGTTCTGGGAGGGCGTCGCCTGTTTGACGGCTTTTTTCTCTATTCTCTTTTTTTTTTCGTGAACTGATTAGATCTGCTGTGTTTCTTGGCCATGCGCATTATGCGCTTGTGGCTTGTATTTTGTGGTTTAGGTTTTTGCTGGGTTTGTGCGACAGACGCACATGATGCGCGCTAGAAATGTGGTTGTGCTCTTGTGGGTCAAATTCAACCGGGGCGCGTACAAATTTCTGTACGCCCCCCGGGTGACATTCATTTCTCCGTAGCCAAATTTTACCCTAAAAACTCACACTAAAGTCCAGCGCATTCAACAAAATTAAATAGTAAACAGAGTTCAAATGTGTGCAGCTGATTTGGTCAAGGAGGAAGTTCTGGAGAAGTTTGAAATAGGAGTAGGCTGTAA
Organism: Poeciliopsis turrubarensis; assembly: GCA_010277015.1. Lineage (NCBI taxonomy): Eukaryota > Metazoa > Chordata > Actinopteri > Cyprinodontiformes > Poeciliidae > Poeciliopsis > Poeciliopsis turrubarensis. The sequence goes on from VMRN01000065.1 coordinate 879,503, forward strand.
AAACAATATCCTGAGCTTTGAACATTTCACCCAGCACTGATCAATACATCAAAAATAGAAAGAGTATTAGACAACTGCAAATCCACCAAACACTGGCTGTCCAGATAAACTTTGGTAAGGGCAGCATTAATTAGAGATGCAACTAAAAGGCCCACAGTGACTCTGGAGGAGCTGTAGATACGCCGAGCTCAAGCGGAAGAGTCTCTCCTGGAAAATCTAGCCTGATGCCGACATGCAGGACAGTTGTCCATCCGCCTGGTCCTCATGGCCCACCGTCCTCCATCGATCAGACATGTCTCTGCTCCTGCTCATGCAATAAATCGATCATCAGCAGGTTTCTGCAGAACTTGATGGCATCATAAAGCAAAGTGGTAAACGTGTGAAAGTTGGTGCTCTGGTTAGACGAAAGCAACTTCACACTTTTTGAGCTACATGCAGAAAGCTTTGTGAATGGTGCACCTGACCCAGAATATACCTACCTCATGGTGGCTGAAAGCAAATGCAAAAATTAAAAAAAGAATAAAAAAAAAAAACATCCCTCCACTTCCTGGCCTGGGCCTAGTTTGTGTTGATCTACCATAATGAAATAGTTTGTGGTTATAGTATGATGACGGACATGGATAGTTTTGCAAGGCTTTGTAACTTTCCAAAAATGTAGCTTCAATCCCAAAAGTGTGTTTTTAACATAAAAAAGATGCACTTTATTAGTAATTTTAACAAGAAATAACTGCCTCTATTTTAATCTCCTAATTGCTAAGAACTTATCCTAGAGTTTAAGTCTTGCTTTGCAATAAAATGTATCTAAGAAATCAGTAAAACTGTTTTTTAACTATTGAGAGGTTGTCATAGGAACAGATACAGAACACTCAGTAACACCTTAATGTTGCAGAACAAGAAGTTTCTTACATGATGAAGGCATAAACCTCAATCCAATAAGAACCAAACGGCGCGAGCAGCTAGAAGTGTTTGCGTCAGACAGTGAGGAAGTCCCACCTATTCATGAAGCCATTCCTCTTTTTTTCTTGCTTCCATACATACAAATGAGTCATTTGCACAACTAGTGGTCGTTCATAATACGCATAAGAGAAGCTGTTAACCTTTTAATCTGTTGTAGGAAGGACCTGACCTTCACTTTCACAAGCAGTGTGAAAGTTTGCATATTCTGATGTGTGAATGTGATGCATCATCAGGAATATTTGCACTCATGGTAAATGTTAAATGGCTGGAAATGATTTCTTTTTTTTTATGTCACATTGATAGTTATATTTGAAAAGAGTTGAAGCTGATATAAAAAAAAAATCACCACAAAATCAACAATAACCAAAATAATGCACACATGAAAAAAAAAGAAAATCTGAGCAAATATATGGGCGTCTCTTTCTCTGCACTTTGAGTAGATTCAAGTTTTTATTCATTATTCCTTCGGTCGTCTAATGACCATGATGCTTTGCTCTTATCTGACCAGACTATCACACTTTTCCTTCAGGAGTGGAGTCTTGTGCAGTGAGTTTGGATAGAAGCCGTTACAGCTGAGTGCACTACTTATTGTTTTCATGGAAAAAAACCCAACTTGTTATGTTCAGGTCTTTCTGACGTGTTCTGTGAAACCTTTGGACAAATCTTGATTATTTTATTTTATATTGACTGAACTTGTTGGTCACAGTTGCAGTTATTTTAAGCCATTTAGCAGTTGCTTAAACTTTATGCATGGACAACTTTAGGAAAATCACAGTTTTGTTTTGTTTTGTTTTTTGTTGTAGCCTTTTCCTGATATTCATTCGCCTGGGTCGCATTGTATGTTTTCTCATGTTTCCCATTTTGAAACATGGGTAAAAGAAATGGGCCGCTGCCACGTCACATTTACATCACATTTACATCACAGCGAAACAGGAAGTGATGGATTACTAATTTAATTCACCGGCTGTTTAACTTTATAAAAAGTAAACGTAACAAATATTTCAGCTCCATTTAGTGCCAGTAAATGCGAGACAGATGATTTTGCAAAAAAAGAAACGTATATATATGTATTTTTAACATAGGATTCATTTTCCTCACTAAATAAATGCCTTCAAATGAGTAGCTGGATGTTGTTTTTTATTTACATGAGATTCCGCTACAGCCGGAAGTGTTAAAATGTGGAGGTGCTGTATTTGAAGGTATATTTTGTTTCAGTGTGCTAGAGCGGGTCATTTGGAATAAAACAAGTCGTAAGTTAAATCTTATTTTCTAAGTTTTTTTGTTTTTGTATGTCTTCTTGCCAAGTTGGAGGCTTCAAGCCTGAGTAGTCGATGGAGGAGGCAGACCCTCCAGCTGGGCCACCTGGAGGTGACTCTCTCCCTGAAGTTCTGTCCGCACCAGCTGGAAGCACCAGGCGCCCCAATTCAACAGCCACCCGTCTTCTGTGTCCCCATCGAAAAGGTGGCCCAGTAAGTGCCTGTCTGACGTCTCGATGGTGACAGAACAGCTCCCTTGTAGCCCAAAGCAGCAGTTCCTTGCAGGGGTTCTGTTTCCATTGTGCTCTCGTTTGCGTGACAGAGCAGAAGTGGTTGGTCTCTGTGGTAAAGTGGGCGAAGCAGAAGTGTGGCCCGAGCAAGAACAGATGAGCGAAGAACCGAAACAACCCCTGAGTCAGCTTGGACTTGTTTGTAAATGCTATAATCCCCCCCCCGCTCCCCCTTCTAACTTTTATATTTCTGTCCTCAGACAGGAAGGAGTGTTGGTTCCTCATGTGGTGAGATGCTGTGTGGAGGAGGTGGAGCGGAGAGGCATGGACGAGGTGGGAATCTACAGGATTTCAGGCACCGCCACCGACATCACCTCGCTCAAGGCTGTGTTCAACACCAGTAAGAAAACGCAGCAGGCAAAAACACACGTTTTGTGCAGGTAGACTTCAAACTGAGCTGAGCACGAGTTTCACATTAATCACTGTGGGAACGTCTGGGTCATAAACTCGCTGGGTTGCAGACACTCACTGCCTTACATGCATTATCATTCTCCGAGGAAGAAGGAAGTGCACCCCGAACGTCGATGGGGTAATATTGGCGATAATAATCATCAGTGTTGTCTGTCTGCTCAGATCTAAGGGAAGCAGTGGCCAGACTGAGATGTGCTGAAGTGAACACGGTGTCTGGCGTCCTCAAACTTTACTTCAGGGAGCTGCCGGAGCCTCTGGTTCCCCCTGATCTGTTCCAGAGTCTGGCAAAAACTCTCGGTGAGACCAACACATCCCAAACACACCAAGGGCACATTTCAGAATCAGACTTGGAGGATTTTAAAGTTATGAACTCTTAGGTTCATCTCCAAGTTCCTTCTGCTTTTATACATCACCCCACACAGTTACTATAAGCCCTGGAGATCTGTGATTGTGATTCCTGTTGCTACGTCTCTGTGTGAATCCATGCCAGCCTTTCCTGCAGCATCGTCTTGTAACTCTGCCCTGCAGATATCCAGGACATGAACTCCCGGCTCGTCTCCATGATGTCTCTGCTGCAGTCCAGTCCTGATGTCAACCGCAACACTTTTCTCTACCTCATGCATCATCTGCAAAGGTCTCCGAATCTGCTGCTCATTGTGAAAACATAAAACTATTTAAATCATATACTAAACCCACAGGATGTTGTTTTCAACTGTTAATATGCTATAAAGTCACATAGTAACAGGATCCTCACACTGATGTCAGACTGCAACAAGAACCTGTCAATAAATAAGACAAACATAATTTCATATATTTTTTTTTTAGAGTTGCTAAGAGACAAGATGTTAACAAAATGACTCTGATGAACCTGGCTACAGTTTTTGGTCCCAGCCTCTTGCGCCCCCCGGTGGCAGGATTGGAGCACAACGGAGTCACAGTGGACATCTCGCAGGAGGTGGTGATACAGGTCAGAACAAAATAAAAGTTTGGTCTGGAGAAAAAATGATAACCCTGAAAAGTTTTAACCAAACAACGAAAATAAATATTTCGTTGACTTCTGGTTTACATTTTAATGAGACGCCATTCCAGTGCGCACAAATGGCTGGTGTGAAAAACAGTGTGATGGTTTTTTTTTTTACTTCTTCGTCTGACAAGAAATGTTTTTCTAGCCACTCAGGCTATAAGCAGTTTGTGGTAGATAATTATCTTAATCATTTAGTATAAATCCCCGGTGGGGAACAAGAGCAGGGCAAAATTCTGCTGTATGGAAACATGTCAGGTCACAAAATAGTCACAGCCGTTTATGCAAATGCACTTTTATAAACTTTTAATTGTCCCTATGTATACACAGAAAATGGAGACAGCGTGAAAATGACAAACAAAAGTGAACGCAAAGCGGCATGGAGATGAAGACAATAACTCACCATGCTGTCCAGACAAATTAGGAAAACAACATTGTGTGTCCAGTTGCATTACTGTGCCTGAGAAGATGGCAGGGAAAATATTGGTTATTTCTCTCGTTGCATAATTGTCCTTCTTTCTGCACCAAACCTCATCTGGTGCAGCGCGTGGCAAATGTAGAAACGAAACGACAACGTGGAAAGTAAAAGGAGTAACGGTCAACGACAGTAACAACAAAAATGACAAAATGAATTGGAATCAATTTATGGCAGCATGCCATATTTTTACCTCTAGACTGGAAGATGCGGAAAAAAGCCCTGATGAAGCCTGGAAAAAATGTCCGCCAACATTAGCATGACGGCTGCTAACACTTGCTTCAATGGGAAAAGTGGAGTCTCAGTTCCAGCTGTTATTTACTTATTTATTTATTTATTTATTTATTTATTTATTTATTTTTTTCTTCTAATTGAAGTAGGACAACAAAAATAATCCTCTCCTTCTTCATGTTGTGCTCAGGTCCAGGTGGTTTTCTCCTACCTGCAGAGCAACAACCTCCCTGAAGCCCAGACCTCTCTGCCGTACGACTCAGACACCGAAGAGGAGACCACCCACATGTGAGACCACCGTCCGCCTGGAGGCCGGCAGGAGGTCAATGTAACAGGAGGGCAGACGTTTAAGCTCAGCTGTAAGATAATAAACTTAATTTATTGTTTAAGAGAACACGAAACTTGTCGTTTTGTCATATTTCGCCACATTTAGAGGTCTTGCGGTTTTACTTCATGTGGCAGTTTCACTTTGCTTTTCGGGGAACAAATTGAACATTCAGACTTGAAACAGAAAGATGGGATTTGAACACAGTGCCATCCGCAACAGCAGTAACCCACATAGTCCCACACAGTTTTCACTGTGCATATAAATTCATATTGAGACATATTTGGTGTTTGAATTATTAAAATATGCAGCTGTAAGCATTTTTTAGAGGGAGCTTCAGCCATTCGTAGTTGTGGTCCAAACACCTGCAAATTCATATTATTTGTGTTTTTTTTCAACCATTATTTTTCTAATTTCAAAAGCACAATTAAGAGCTCATTTATTGCGCTTCTTTATAATATAAACCCATTTGAAATGTATCGCTTTGGTGTCCAGGAAAGCCGAGGAGGAAGAAAACGGAGGCTTTAACTCTAAATATCCAGATCTGTCTGGATGCCCTGGGTGCTAAACAGAGCGACATCAAGTTAAAATGCAGTTGAGGAAAAAAATCAGGGTTGCCAAAAGGTCACCGGTCCCGTCTCCGAGCCTGAAATACAATCGGTCGTGGTTCAAATCCAACTAGACGCAGTTCATCACGCAGTGTATGCCCCGTATAAGTCAGGAACACACGTACGTACAAACACACACACGGCCTGCGTTTGACCCGCCCGTGCCACAGATGGGACTTTCTTCGCCGTCGCACCACCTGCAAAGGCCCGGTTAGTGTTTCCTTTCAGCCGAATCCTCCCCCCGTCTTCGATCTGCCTTTTGATGGCTAATCCTGGACTCTCGAGTTTGACTCTCAGGGTACTAATAGACCGGAGAGTGTGTGCAGACGCTGCAACAGAGGGAAGAGACTGATGGTGGGATCACCCCGTCGCCCCCGGCGACATAAATCACATGTCTCCCTCCAACACGGTGGCGACTAGAGTCGGGTTCCACTTGACGACTACAAAGACAAAACCAGGTTCCCGTTGCAAACTACAAAGAGGACAGAGTTAAGAAAGGCCTGAAACAGCCCAGATGGGGCAGACTGACACCTGGGAGTTTTCATCCGAGAGGCCAAGTTTCTGACTGTCTAACACAACTATAAACTCACAGGAAAACAGTTTGATGTTAGCCAGTTCTGGCAGTCTGAGTCAACAAATAATAAAAAAAAAAATTACATCAAAAGCTTTGTGATTATATAATTCTGTCCAAGCTTCAACTGACTCTTCAGCAAATCCTGATCCCACATGTTTTTTCATGTTGTGATCAGTTGAGAGGAAAATAAATAGCAGGGCCATTTACTAGGGTGTTTGGACATATTTTAATCACTATGTGCTGATCGCACGTTTTCCAGCTACTTATAACTCTCAGAAAGCATGCAACAGGGGTGAAGCTGCTTTTTACTTCCCCCACATCACATCTCTATAGATGTGGGGAAAAAAAAACTATAGGGAAGATTTAAAGAAAAGAAAAACAGTTTTTATATTTTCTTTTACAGGAGCATCACAGAAAATTGTGAATATTGAATCCAACTACATGATTATTCCCCACAGATAAATACTTAAAAAGATTTTAAATAACCATTTGGTTTCCCTTTGTTGGCTTCTGGAGCTTCTTAGATCAGAGTTTTAGATTTTTTCAGTGTTGTTCTAAAACTACGTCTAGTTTAGGGAACTGAACAAAGCATCAAGTCTGGAGTGGAATAGAGTTAGCAACATTTTTAAAGTATTTTATAATTCAGTCCATATCTGACAAATTTACGTGTCATAGATTTTAAGATAGAGCTAGAAAACCTTTACCAATCCACTAGCTGAGGACTCAACATTGTGTTTTTATTGTGTGCTAAAATGTGCAAAAAGGCTTTTAAAAATGAAGTGGAAAGAATTTTAAAACGTAAAATGTGCAGAAATCCCAGATTTCTTGTCGTTTAAGTTTAGATTTTATGACACGGTAAAAGAATGCCGGTGTGCTTATGCCTGTAATGCTCCATGTTGTTACCGCGTGTGTCTTTGTGTTGCTGCCTGCAGCCATGCTACGCTTGATTAGCCCTAATCTGGCCGGGAGTCAGGTTGCCGTGTCGGTGGCGTGTGTGTATGGAAAGCATGCAGGCTGCAGATCACAGGGATTGACCTCCAGCCTCTCAGGTTAACAGAAGCCTCCACGTGTGTGTTTGTGTGTGTGTTCTGAAAACTCAGGCTGTGAAACGTATAAACCGTCTCGGCCCTCGGGTGTAAGAGACAGGAATCTGGGGCGTGTGAAGAATCGCTGTCCGGATCAACCGCGCAATGTTTGGCTGCGGGAAAAGGAGCAACACGGACGTAGGCGCGTCTGTAAGAAGCCTAGTTGAACTTTGGCTCTGGGTTCAACGCAGCAGAGCTCACCTCTCATAAAACTCGCCCTGTTCAGGCTGTAAACATAATACCACACACTCACACTCTGCCGCCACCAGCTCCAGAGACGGATCGCCTTTTTATGAACGCGCTATCCAAACAGCAGGCCGGTTCTCATCCCCCCGGCGCTTCAAACCACAGGAAAACGTGTTGCTGGTTTAGCAGGAACAGAACCGCAGCAAAGTGGTTGCCTGCAGCAGAGTGAGCCGCCAGCTTAAGTTGTCTGTTAGTGTCTGTGTAAGTGTGTGTTTGGGAAGTTTTTGGGATCAAACCCTCATGTCGACAGAGCCGGCGCTGAAGAGACGACCGCTGACAGGTGCTTCCTGCAGCAACGCAGCAGGTGCTTCAAACTCCTTCACACACACACACAGAGAGGCACACATGTTTGTGTGGCTATCTTTGTGGGGACTTTCCATTGACTTCCACGCATTTTTACAGCCTAAACCTTATCCCAACCCTAACCCCAACCATGCCTTACCTAGCCCTCGCCCTCACCAAAACTCAATTCACACCTAAGTCCTAAATCTAACCCCTGACCCTTGTGGGAACCAGGCTTCGGTCCCCCACAACGTAATATGTGTCAGGAAAATGGTCCCCAGAAAGTAGTATAAACAAACGCAGCTACTTTGTGTACTGATGCACACAAAAATACACACACACGCAAACACACTTCTCTTCCCCCTTTGACACACACAAGCTGTGGGCTGCAGGCTAAACTTAACTCTCACAGCCGCTGTTGGTGCATCTCAGGGTTCAGTTCGTTTGGTGTCATTTTCTTGAGAGGCCTCTCCTTACTTGTTGCTTTTACAAAATACATTTTAAGTAACAAAACTGTCATTTGCAACAGATAACACTGATTTAAGCTTAAAGTTTCCTTCTTCAGCCTCAAGCCGTAAAACCGCAACCGATGAAGGAGAGTTTGATCTGCCTGCCTTCGTCCGATAGAATGAAATTCCCTCATTCGAGGCTGTTTTGGTCCGTTCAGCTGCCAGCATCACCGGATGTCAGCCGGGTGTTTTGCAGTCACTCTATAGCATCACTTTCAGCAGCTGCCTGCTGTTAAAAGCTGTCCTGAAAACACTGAGTGGGAACCAAAACTGAAACTTTACCAGAAGGAAACCAAAAGCAGAAGTAGAAAAATCTAAAAATTGTCCCTGCAGAAAACTTTTTTATTTTTTTTTATTTTTGCTTTTGTTTTTTTTTTTAAGGCTGATCGCAGCACAATAATTCTCTTGGGAATTATTAACACATTTGATTTAATTCAGCTAGTCAAACGACTGCACTGCTCTCTATTCTTTTAAAGGTTTTTTGCAACAATGGTTAAACTCCAAGGAGCAGCAAAAGCAAATGAAGTGGATTAGCAGTACTTGTTGATCACAAGTGTGTCATTCAGGACATGTTAGTGTGGAATATTGTTTTTACTGCCTGGATATTCAGCTGTTAGCATAACATGACAGCCATGAAACTGTTATACGGCCAGTCGTCAGTCAGAGGCCTCTTGATATTTGTAGCAAGAAAAACATAAAAATGAACAGAAATAAAGACATGAATATATTAAACTAACACATGACTCACTGCGTGAACTGAGTTACTGAAATAAATTAGCTTTATATTTTAATTCAATAAGTATGACTATATATGATTGAGGATCATGTGATTTTTGAGCCCTTTTAGATTTAAAAAAAAAAAAAAACGTATTTTGTTTGTTTTTATGTAATAATAAAAAATATCAAAGGTTTAAATGCGTTTAACGTAATCTGTTCCCTGCACAGCTTCCTGCCTTTCTCATTTTTAAAGTAAAGAATGTCGTGTTTCTGAAAAAGTCCATTTATACTCGAAACCTTATTAAAATTCAGATCAGATTAATTCAGGCAGTTTAATTTGAGCAGGATTTCTGAAATGTATTAATCTGTGTGTTTGCTTTATTTTAGAATCAGAAAACATCAAATGACTGATGCCATTCTGTTGGATTATTAATCAGGTTTTCCTCTATAGGTATTTGTGACATTACAAACTGTATAGATGGTTTAATTAAATTAGAGTGTTGAGAAGAAATGAGTTTATATTGTGTGCTTATTATTTCTCTTAATTTAAAAAAAAAATGTTTGATTTCCTTAATTTCTTTTGCTACTTTTGTTTCTAAATAATTGACTATTAAACTCTTGAAACGTATGAATAATTTTAACGTTCACATTACACATCAAACCTGGCAGATAGTAATTTATTTATTTATTTTTTGCAATAACATTTCCTAATAACACATCAAACATTATCGGATTACTAATTGAAAAAAAAAAAACTTTACTTAGGGAGGAAAACCTGAGAGGAGATAAAAACGAGTAAAGCTTAAATCTTAAAGTACCATTTAATGTAATTGAAAGACGCGCTGCCAGCTGAGTTTAGGGACATGTGGGTCTCCAAGCACAAAGAAAAATAAAAATAAAAATCCCCCGGGGCGTATTGTATTCTCTGCTCCAAGGTCTTCCATCAGCAGGTCTATTTTTCTCTCTTTATTTTCAATCACAAGCGTCAACATGGCAGCCCGGCCACCGCTGCTGCCAAAACTCGGCCGCTGCTCGACAAATCGGAGCCCCTCCATCTGTCCTGATGCCCCCCCACCACCAGCTCCCAGGAGCCATGACGCCATATGTGCCAAATGGGAGCAGAAGTCGCATCGACAAGTCAGACGGATGTTTTCGGGATCTGAGGGAGGATTAGTGTAGAAAGCTGGAGTGAGTTTGGTGAATGCGTTCGTCTGTTGAGTAAGGAGACAAACCGAGGATGAAGCCTGTTTGCTCTGCTGCAGCTGTGCCTGCAGGCGTGAGGCAGTTTTGCTCTAAACTAGATCAAATCATGGAGAAATCTACAATTTTTAGTTCATAGCAGATGTTTTATTATTGAACTTTTTTTTTAAAATTCATTCAAACAAAATGTTAAGATTTTTTTTTTTGTTTTTTTGACAATATAAAAAGCATTATGTCATATTGCAAACAGTTTGACCCAGATTATTTTTCAGCCTATTTGAGTAAAGTCTTCTAATCAGAAACACTGTGATCCCCCACGAAGAAAGAAAGTTTTTCTCTACTGGAAATAAATAAAACATTCTGACTATAAACAGTGAAAATACGAGAAAAATATACAGCATAACTTTTCAGTGTTTTTTTTTTTTTTTTTTTTTATGGGGTAAAAAAAAAAAATCTAATATTTTATAGCACCATTCTTGCTGGTGGGATACTTTTGTCATCAATTAAATTTAGTAATTTTCTGCAGGATGAGAGCGTGACGCTTTCTCCTGTGAATTCACGCAGCAGCAGCTAAAAGCTAATCCAGATGTTTTTCTCTACTAAAACCTTCAACATGACAAGAACACCTGTCTTTAAATATATATATATATATATATTTTTTTTGTAGTTGTAATTTTTTATTTCACTCGGGGTTTTGAGTCGAACACACCAGAGCGATGGTGGAAGGAGAGGGTGCTGTCTCTGTGGGCGCCACGTCTCTCTCTGTGCTGCTCGGAGCCTCGTGCAAGTTCACAGTTTTGTCAAAATGAGGGCTGGGGTCCTTCTCCGTCAGCAGGTGAGGGGGGATGTATGCAGAATGTGTCTTTGCGTGCTCCCTGCTCCGGGGGCGGTGGGCGTTTGGGGATTTCTGGGGGCAGCGGCCCCTCTTGTCCTGCCCCCGGAAGCCCCTGAGCTTGGGGCTCCAGTGTTCCCGCCACTGGAGGGCCAGTGTGGAGCGGTCGGCCACCAGGCGACTCTCTTCCGGAGCCCAACTCCGCTCCCCTTCCTCTGCGCCGATGAGGAGGAATGTCCGGCCCACGTGGAGGGCGGGGCAGCCGCAGCTGAGGTCGCGGTCGGGAACCCAGAGGGACTGGGAGCCCCTCCGGACCCGGGACTTAGATCCTGTCCGGAAGACGGTTTGTACAGCGATGGAGAACTGCCACCACGGTCCTGAACGCTCCATCCCTCTCACCTGCACCTTCAGCACTGACAAAGAGATAAACATTTTAATGTCATCTTTTAGATTCTCAAGGGACGACGCTGAGACAATCTGAGTAAATACAGCAGCGAGGGTCAGGCATATGTGAACTTTTTACACTGGTTTACAGAGATTTGGCCGTCTTTTCCTTACGGAGCTATTTTAATTTAGCAACACTGATAGGTGCCCTTTTTAACATCCAGAATCTCAATTGGATTTAACGCCCGACTTTGACTAGACCACCCCATTTCCTTCATTTATGTTTTCAGAGCCGTTCAGAGCTTTGGACGATGGCTCTGCTGCATGTCGGATGCAAGACTTTTCAGGTGATGGTCAGACTTTTTTTCCTCGGTATTTTCTTGCAGAAAGCAGAACTCAAGGTTCCGTCCAGTTGTCCAGGTCCAGAAGCGGCAAAGCCGTCCCATTTCATCAAACTACAACCATCATTTCTGACCTTCGGTGTTGTGTTGTTCGACTTTTACAGCAGGCGTGTCAGGATGTACATTTTTTAAAAAAGTTTCACTTGCTGATGTCTTTCTGGGTTCCTTTGTTACGACCCGGATGAGCTGTTGATGTTCCTGTCGAGTAATTTTGGTCAGCCACCCACTTCTGGGAAGACTCACCACAGTTTTACGGTTTTCCATTTGAGCAGGATTGTTTCTACCAGAGGCTCATTTCATTCTTCATTCTCAAATCCTGAGATGTCAGTGGCTTTTTTTCCCCCCAGCTCTTCTCCAATTCCTTCAAATCACATGACGTGTTGCTTTTAAAAAACTTTTAATGTCGCCAGATTGGTTCTGTTTAAGTGATTTCACAACTCTACTATTTAGCCCTGCGTGTAAATAGTGAGCATAAATTAAAATGTGTTTAAAACGTGTTAATTTATGATTCAACAGAGCAATTGTTGGCGCCGTGGGCCGTGCAGCCATTGTGTGGTTATGGGTAATAACCTTTTCACCAAAGGTTAATTTCGACAGCTTTTTCACTTAGTAGGCGACTTCAAAAACAGTTTTTTTTAATATATATTTTAAAATGTATTCAGTGGGCTGAAACATTCAAATGAGGCAAAAAAGTAAAAAAAAAAAAAAAAAGAGAAATGTGTAAAAAGGTAAATAAATTTCCCACTACAATGTCTCAATTATTTCTAATATTTTTGGGTTGTAAATTTGTCTAAGTTTCCTGAGTTCTGTGCTAAAACAAGTGATTAAAAAAAACAAGAAAAAAATATACAAATGTACAATTTACCCAGCAGTTTTTGCAATGTTTAACTAATAAGTTTTTGCAATGTTTAACTACTTATTGTGTAACGCAATAATTCTTATCTCAAATTTATGGTAATCATTAAAATTCTAGGATCTCAACTCATTTTCTTGTGAATAAACAAATGTAAGTTGAAACCCACCGTAGTCCTTGAGGCAATACGTCTCCAGGTTCATCCTGACTTTGACCTCAGAGGGCTGGCAGTAGGACACACACTCCTCCGCTGCAGGAAGAAGGAAGACAGAGAAAAATGCAGCGAGGTGAGAGGCCGCCGTCGTTTCTCAGCACACACATCAACACGCGCCTTTTAGCGTAATTGCAGTACGACTCCTTCCATGTGTCATCGCTGGATCTGATCTCGGCAGCAGCAGGTGGGGATTTCTTCAAGCTGCCACTAGGAGGGACTGGTTCCCTACTCCGGCACGGCGTAAAGCAGCCGAAAGCGATTCAGGGGCCGATCCGCTGGAGAACAAATCTGATATCTGTCGGCAGGCGAGACTAAAACCTTTGTGCTGGAAATGCATGAAGCAGTGACCCACTGAAGGCTCATGTATCTGTTATTTCATCTTATTCTGTAATGAATGTTACGATGTTGTTGCACGCAAGAATCTTTGTTTCTTTTTTTTTTACGTTAATCTAGATAATAAAACTACAGATGTGTTCATCGTGCTTTATCAAAGTAGGCTTGACCTGCTAGATATGATTTTGTCTTGATTTCATTTCAAAGTTTGGCCAACATTTCTCTGGACTTTTCTGAAAACACTCCAGATACCTGAAGTTGAATTTTGTCTTTAGCTCTGACAAGTGAACCAGATTAGACTTAAGGAGGCTCTGAAATTCCAGGAGTTGCAGGACATTGTGAGAAGGCTCAGCAGCTGTAAGCGGGTGAAAAAGTAGTCAAAGTCTGAAGAAAAAAAAACTCCAGGAAGGGAAAGGAAATTAGCTGTGGTTAAAATGTACATATGAGACTGTAAAAATTAAAGCAACAAGGCAGGAATTTTATTTTTATCGAGAGGCTTACTGTTTTCAAACCGGATGAGGTCCAAGGCAAACATATCCATAACATCCATGTATGCCGCAGTGAACAGAGTTTGTACTTTAAAAAGAACCACAAAAAAAAAAAAAAAAAAAAATCATGTGTTTATATGAACAGATTGAAATGTTTTGGTCAGTTACTCACCGATGCTGTACTGAGGTTGGTACACCGGGGTTGGAGCGGCCTCCTGAATGCCTGTGAGCATAAACACGCCGTCAGGTGACAGTTGCAGACAAACTTCACCTACAAGAGCTGTCAGTTCTGCTGCAATCATGTTTTATAGGTGTTGAGCTCGAATGCCTCGTGGTGCACAGGCATGCCTTCGCAAAAGATAAGCAAATGTCAAAAGGGGTGTGTGGTCCTTTTATGGCCTGGAAGCGCACCCTGGAAGACTTGCTCAGACATACACAGATGTGAGTTTTGCTTTCAGTGATTCATCAAGGTAAGGCTTTCGCTCCTTGTGCAGCTTTAGCCCAAACATTAAACAGAAACCAGTAAAGTTAGCTGCTCTTTTAGTGTGTGTGTGTGTGTGTGTCAAATTCAGGAGTGACAATTAATAACTCATGGCCTGCTTATGCATTACCCAGACTTCTTGTAAAATAGCCCATGTATGACGGCTTCACAAATAAATTACTTCCTGTGCGTCGTGTCTTTGACGCCCCGCAGCGCAGACACGGACGTCAAAAGAACGTGGTGTTTCTGATCCTTCCATTGTTAAAGAATAGTCAGTGCAAAGGATAACATTTATTTAAATTAAGACACCACTTAAAATGACCCTTTTTTTATAGGTGAGTGTTTGAGTAAAATGAACGTTGTTCTTTTCTTCTATGACCTACTGACAACATTTCAACCTGGAGAGACTCACACACACAGAGAGAGAGGGTGAGAGGGTGAGAGTGGTATTAGAAAGTTTAATTGACAAGTGAAAGTCTTTGGACCCAGGAGGAAGACGTTGTGCTGGAAACCGCTGTCAGAGAGAATGAGCTGCTGTGGACACAGGTGGCGGACAGGATGGTGAAAACCGAACGGACATCGAAGAAACCGCGAGCTGGAGGAGGAGGAGGGGCGGAGGAGCGCTGAAGCTCAGCCGACGATGAACAGCTGGATCTTATCAAGGGAGCGACGCTCGATGACTGGAGGAGGAGGCCGTCACCGACGGGTTGGAATCGAGGCGCATGACGACATCTTTGGTTGGGCAGGTGAGCTGAACAGAGTCTTCCGGTTCGAATTTACGCTTCATGTCTCCAAAATGTTGTATTTATTTGCTGAAAATGAGAACTGGTCAAAATAAGGGGGGGGGAATGCAGTGCTCTCAGACCTCAGGTAATGCAAAGAAAACAGGTTGATATTCATTAGAAACAATATTAATGCTTTCACTCAGGAAGAGTGCAGAAATGAATATGAACCAGAAAGGGTTTCGATGGGGTTCACTGCAGTGGGCTCCTACGTTTTTCCAGAGCAAGCTGCTAAATGTAATTATGTTGCCTTTGTAGGAGAAAATAGCATAAATACCAAGCAAATAAAAACGTCTGGCAGCAGCTAGCTTGCAGCTTCGCCTCATTGGAGATGAGTTAAGGTGTTGGAGGTGGCAGTGGGGACGGGGAGACGCTATATATAGCCAGCGATGGTCTGGCAGTAAAAACAAACAAGGTTTTCTTTCACTCACTGCTTTCGCTGGGAGAGTTATGAGTCTGGGGGCGTTTGAGCCGTGAAACAGGTGTCGAGGGCCCCGCTTCGGGCTCCCGGCGTCACCTGATTGGGGCCCACGGAGCAGCGCTGCCTGTGCACTTGTTGGCACTCGGGTGATTAGCTGGGACTCTGCGTGTGGATTATCACTGCGGGCTGATTTTTGCTGCTGCGCAGGCAGAGAGGGGAGCAGCGGCAATCCGTTTGATCAGAGATCAGCGTGAGATGAGGTTTCCTTGTATTGCTCGGCTCATGTTTAACGCTGCCGTGGAAACGGTCTCCGGCGACGACGGGAAGGAGACGCTGCGAAAGACTGAGCTAAGTGAGCTTGGATGCAAGTTGCTCTCCTGTATCAGCCTCTCATTCGGTTGAAGGATTGAGAGATTAAATTAGGTTTTAAGGCAGTAAACCATAAGCAAATTCGGCAAATGGAAAAGAAATGAAAGATGTGAAAGATATGAAACTATTAAAAACCACAGAAGGTGTGTTAAGTTAAAAAAAAAAAGTAATTAGCTTTGATGAAGAACGAAATCATAAGGTTTTCTCCTAGAAAACTGGCTGAACGAGGCTAGTAGTCTAAAAAAAAATATTTTCAAAAGGGTTAATTAACAATAGTTATAGGCAATGTCATAATGCATGAATTTAAGGAACGATTACCTGAAATATCGTCACTCCTCCTGACATTTAATAACATACTTAATAAGCTTTATATAACAGCTTAAACCATTTAAGAAAAAAAAACCAAAGGGAAAATGAAAGATGTCTGTTAAATAAATAGCCAGCTATTAAAAACAAGACAAAGCCAGTTTAGTGAGAACACTTCGTAATTTGACTTGGCAAAGAATAAACAACTGATTAGGGGAAGAAAAAGAAAAAAAAACACTTTTCTTTTGTTTTCACTTTTAATACATGAAATAAACGCAACACTCCTGATTTATAAACACGGGTAATAAGTAAGTGCATAACAGGAGGAAGAGGATAAACCGATGATGAATCTAAACGATAAAATATTGAGATGATTAGTTGTTTGAGCTTTTTTTTTTTTTCAGAATTAGAAAATGTTGAATTTATATTTTAAAATGCGACTGAACATAAAAACAACTCAAGAGCAACATCTACATCCATGAGGACACAAACTCACTAGAAATCCCA
This sequence comes from Poeciliopsis turrubarensis, assembly GCA_010277015.1. Classification (NCBI taxonomy): domain Eukaryota; kingdom Metazoa; phylum Chordata; class Actinopteri; order Cyprinodontiformes; family Poeciliidae; genus Poeciliopsis; species Poeciliopsis turrubarensis. The sequence continues at coordinate 896,061 of VMRN01000065.1, forward strand.
CAGAACGTCATGAATTTTAGAGAAATTCTTGACGCAAACAAAAGTCTGTATTTGCATGACTGCTTTCTGTTTTACCAGATTTTTCCTTCGCTCAGACTCACGTATGCAGGGCCGCAGCGGGGACTTGCCCTGCTTGTATCCCGGAGCGCAGCGGTTACACCTGAGGCCGGTCACTCCTTCTCGACACAGACACTGACCCGACGTTTGGTTGCACCAGCGGCCCACGGCTCCCAGAGGATGGCACTGGCACGCTGGATCAGGAAATAACAAAAAAAAAGGTCTTGATTTCAGGAATTAAGAAAAGGAAGAAAAAAAAAAAAACATCTCGTTTCTTCATTCATCCAATGTTGAGTTTGTTTTCGAGGGAACAATGTGTACGTGCTCATATTGTCATTTGCAGTTTTGTGCTCCTAAAATTAGCTTCAGTTCTTACGCAGTTAAAATCAGGATGTACTTTTTCCCCCTCAATTAACAACGTAAAGTTTGTCATTGAAAACACACCAAACCCAGACGTCTGTAACTGTCATCAAGCTGACTAAGTGCTGCAGCTGATAAAGGAAGGGAGACCAGCGGTTTCATTGACAACACTGCATTTATAAGCTGAAGACGCAACATGAGTTTAATATTAGTTAGGTAAATTAAGTTAATTTAAGCAATTCATGTAAGTGTTACATTTAAGTCCTAATGTTCTTCCGTTATATTACAAGAAGCAGAACAGCAAAAGAAATTTCAATTTTTCATATTAAGTGCTTAAATATTACAATTAAATTCAATAGGTTCTGATTCAGTGTTTTTCTTCTTCTTAAATTTAAAAAACTGTATCAAAACTGTATCAAAGCACATTATGGCTGCAGTGATCAACATGAGAATCTCTAACTGGGCTGCAGCTTCAAACTGCATTAGCTTGGTCTCTTATTTGCACTAATAGAAGCAGGAAAAACAAGCCAGATTCATTGAATTGTTAAGCCAGAACAATTAGCCGAAAAATGAAGAAGAAGCATCTCCAGGCATGTCTTCACGGTGTGTCTTTCTTAAAAGGTTGTTTAGAAAGACAAAGGCAGACAGAACCCGTCCCAAAGTGGACAACTGGTCAGCGGTTTAATCCCAAATGACAGCAGGCATCTGTCCTAAACGTGCGTCCTTGAGTGAGACAAAGCACGTCCCCGGGAGACCGGCGAATCTATTTCGTAGCCGTCTCGACGGCTAACAAAGACAAATTCCTCCTTGAAGGGTAACAAGAAAATAACAAATCCTGACACAGGATCCCGTACCGCTCCGGCGCTTTTTTGAGAGGATGAACAACCTTCGTCTAAATGAAGACAAATGCTGCGCCCTAACTCATCCATTTCCTTTAGGAAGGGTTGTGAAGCAGCACTTGTTATTACTGCTCAGTTTACATAGCAAAGCTTTTTTTTCTTTTTTTTTTCTTTTTTCATTTAGCGTTTCAATCACGGGACTAAATGAGAGAGGACAGATGGAAAAAGGAAGCTGCTCTTCAGCACACTCGAGTGTTGTTTACGCAGAAACTTGTAATGGTTCCTAACAGCCAGACTGGAGAAAATAAAGAATAATGTCCCCACTTGCTCCAGAATGGCAGTGATTTAAAGCTTCAATTAGGCAGTGCTGAGATATAATTTGAATTTGCTGGTCTGAACAAAAAGCGGTGAGATATGAGCTTATTTAACCCTTTCGTGTCGAGACTAGAGGAACGATTAACGTTGGACATATTAGGCTGCTGGTCAAGGCTCCATGTGAGCGCACAAAGGTCAGCTGTGACCGGTCAAAGGTCAGCAGTCGTGGCGTTTGCCAACCAGTGGTAACAATGAGGATACAGGTGTGTCTACACCGCTAACACAATGCCGACCGTGTAAACAGAAGCAGCGACGCAGGGCAACAGTTCAGAGCGCATCGAGTGGAAACAACAAGTCTCCACATTCCTGTTAAATTGCCAGGTTTTTGTTATGTGGAACACCGAGTTCATAGCAAATCAATTCAAGCGACATAAATCCTGAAAATCTTTCAGCTCAGCTCTTTGGCAGCTTGATTGTTGCCAAATCTCACAACAAATGCCACGATCCAGAGGGAAACCGAAGCAGCAGGACGGATCTTATTGTCTAAAAGGTATCAGTCAGGAACAGGGTTCTAAATCATTCACAGGGAACATTGCTTATGAACATTTAACCAGATGTTTCTGCAAAAGTAACACAAAGACATGAAGAAAGTTTATTAGGGAGGCAAGCAACATTTAAGGAGCTGCAGGAATTTTTTTTTTTTTCAGCTTTTAAACTATTTTAATTTATGCTTGTGATAGGAAACGAGAAACATATCTCTCAGAAGAGAGAATATTTAAAGTTCTAAGCATTTTTTTATTACAAAATGTAATGTGACGCCTGTATATTGATGATTTATCTGTGAGTTTTGAAGGCCTCCTTGTCATCACCTTAACTTTTATCACCGTCTGATCATTTCAATTCAGATTTGAGGGTTTCTGGCTAAATCGGATGTATCTGAAGAAACATGTATGTAAAATTAAAAAGTTACTTTAAACCTAAATTTCCCAAGTGTATACATAATTTTGGGCTTAACTGTAAATTCCTCCAATCCAAAAAGGTTGATAAGTTTGATCAAACTCTGCAGTATTTGTTTAAGCCTTTCCTCTAAAGCAAAACATTGTTTCATATATGTCTTTCTTTTCCGCCTTAACAGATTGAATTAAATTAAGCTTCAATTGTCATGGGTCAAATCAAACATGGACGAAGTTCTAAAATGACGTATGATGGTACGTCATTTTTGCCCTCTTCTGCCCCGCTGCCCCCTTCACACAGAGAGCAACCACAGAAACCCGTCTTAGTGACTGACGTTGGCAGGCCTTGCGGTGGTCGAGCGGCTTGCTGGTGTCGCGGGTGTAGCCGTTCTGGCAGTACTGGCAGTGGCGCCCGGCCGTGTGGTGGCGACACTTCAGGCACACGCCTCCGCTCTTCCTGCCCGACTGCTGGAACACCTCCATGCTGAAGCGGCATTTGTTTGAGTGGCCATTGCACTCGCAGGCTGGACAAAAACGAGAAAGAATCAATGTTTGTTTGTTTTTTTTAAATCATCAATATAGGGAGCAATTTTGATATTATGTAAAGAAACAATCAAAACGTGCTTTAACAAATGCTCCATAGCTTGATAGCCGCACAAAGCCGAATATGGTGGCCAACTAAGTGGTTAGCTAATAGCCCCACACCACCAGGGGGCCCCCAAGAGTACTGCAGCTGCAGTTGACGCTTATTTACAAATTTATATTTTACTTTGTTTTGTGTGTCACATCAGTAGTGATTTGCTAGACAAAACATGCTGATCCTTTGCAGAAATGTGCAACTAAAGTCTTCGATTTATTTTTCTAAGATTTGACATGGCAAACAAACTCAAATGAGTTCTGAACATTGAGCATAACTCATTTGACAAATGAGTTACGCGAGCTTCATTGTTGAAGGTGTGAGCTTTTAACAATGAACCTGAACCATGCACACACACCGTAGTGACAACTGTGGGGAAAAACAATCTGAAAAAGACTTGAGAACTGAACGGCCACTCAGATAGGAAGAAGCCAATAACCCCAAAACAACATAAGGGGACAGAAAACAGTTCATCAACATGATCAGAGACAAAAACCTTCATTTTTAAAACATTTCATGTGGTGTGAGAACGTAAACTGGGAGAGTCTGATTGAAATCACCCTTGTTACATTTGAAGGGAAAAATGGGGAAAGTTACAAGCCTAAGAAAACTTTCCTTGAGGATTCAGAATGAAGTTATGCGGTCACTCAGCTGTGGGAGGGGCTGGTGTATTTCAAACCATTATGTGGTAATCCTGAGAGTAAATGTGTCTTCCTAAAGTACAATGAAGTGGCTCAAGAACAACAAGGTCAACGTTTTTGAGTGGTCATCTCCTGGTTTTGATTTCAGTCCCGTAGATAATTTCTCGGCGGAGTTGAAAAGGTGTGTTTGAGCAAGACGACCTTGCAGCTGACTCGCTCAAGAATGGGACAAGATTCCTGCAAATTATTTGTGGAAGACATCTGGTAAGGGACCCAACAACTTTGGAGTGAGTCATACAGACTGAAATGTCGTTCCGTCAAATACTAAGAATATTTTTGGGAATTGTAACTAACTAAAAACAGGACACATTTAGTCTGATTTAATGTCAGGCAGAGAGAGAGAAAACAAGATTAAGTCTTTCGATGCAGTGTAAGTAAACATCTGGTTTCATCAGAAAAACGGGTTTTCTTCATTAGACGAAAAAACGGTTGTAATAGACGTACTGACTGCAATCATTTAAACAAAGAAAGACATTTCTCACTTAAATTCAAATTAAAAATTTGTATTTTTGTAATGTTTCAAATGGGCTAAAGTAATTTCTCGTGTGTATCCAACAACAACAAAAAGATATAAAACGGAAGATTTTCTAAATGTTTTCTTCACCAGCAGTCTGGAAAACAGATGTTAGAAAAAAAAACAATCCTGAAATAATCAAAGAACAAGAACAGAATTTCTGTGTGGTCAGCGTTTCCATCTGGTTCCATTAATGCATGCTGCGTATTAATGCATGCTGCGTATTAATGCATGCT
>VMRN01000065.1:913271-970938 GCA_010277015.1 Poeciliopsis turrubarensis
ACAGAGACGCACACACACACACACACACACACACACACACACACACACACACACACACACACACACACACACACACACACACACACACACACACACACACACACACACACACACACACACACACACACACACACACACACACACACACACACACACACACACACACACACACACACACACACACACACACACACACACACAATGAGAGTTCAGCACATCAGTAACCTCGTAGACATAATAAAGATTGTGATCAGATTGGACCCGATTCAATACAGAAATGTTTTAGCAGCTGCAAAAGCCTGTAATATACTTTCATAATGTGCGATTTTCTGCATTTAGGTCTCATTTTGCAAACGGGGCTTATCTGTTTTCTTTATCTTGAAACGCTTCATGCTTCCTTTCACTCAGAAATATTTGGGTGAACAATTATCTAAACAAGGTGAATTGCACAGCTGCACAGCTTAGTTGCATGTAAATAATCCTTGAGCGGTCATAAATCCTGCTTCACACTCTGACATCTTTTGCTTTCAATTGAATTCGTTGCTAAATTGCCAGCCAGACGCCTTTCAGATGGCAGGACTTTTCCACGATTCAGTTTTTTCTCCTCTGAATCAAGTCCTGTCGCCGTCATCTCGCTCTGGGAGAAACCTGATTGGACGCAGAGTTGTTTCTCTGAGCAGCTCTGCAATAAAACGACATCTTGGTTATCGTCTGCTGTTCACATGACCTGCACACTGCGACTCAGGAGGAAACCCAGCGCACACTGTGCACGGTTTAGTCCGCGCTCTCCGTTGCTCCTCTGCGCCCTCTCGTGGATGAAATAAGCACTGCTGCCTTCGGCCGCCTCTGCGGCTCTCGCACGCATGATGGTCCCCATCTGCTGACCTCCACCTGAAAGCAAAACCAAATGTGTTTTGCACAAGGATTTTTTTAAAGAATGACCGTCTTCCCAAACACCAACTGACCTCCCGGTTCTCAAAGAGCAGGCTTTTTTCCCCCTGGGTCCTTCTTAGAGAGGGGAACAGCTTCCAGGTAGCAAGTGATGTTAATCTGCAGGGAGGATAGTAGGATGTACATTTCTATTGTTTTTTTTTTTTTTTTTTTTTTTTTTAAATCTGTGCAGAAACTGAAATGATAGAGCATTTACATTTGGCACTGACAGAGAGTCTCCGGTCCTGGTGGAAGAGGAAAGGCTCCAGCTGAATGTGAAGGAGGTCGTCCCGGACCCGGGGCAGGAAGCGAGAGCCGGAGCCGCTCAGCTGGGAGTCTGTGAAACATCTGCAAACAGGCATGTCCTTATCAGACTTAACCCCTGCAGCTCGGACATAATGAGAAGCAGGAAGGGGACGGATCGGCCGTGGAGGAACCGCAGCAGACGTTAAAGATTGCAGGACTCACCCCTGGTGGTCTATGAAGGGGTATCTGGGGTGAGAGTCCACCTCAGGAGTCAGGGTGGCCAGGCAGCTGCCTGCGTACAGGCGGAGGGGAGGCTGATGGTGGTGGTCTACTGAGGCCAGGATGTTCACCATCTCAATCTCACCCATGAAGTAAACAGGTGAGTTTCTCTCACTGCTCCAGTCATCTTGATTGTGAAAAAAAAAGAAAAAAAAAACTCTAATTACTTTAGATTCAACTGATATTTGCAGTCCAGATTAAACACGACTCACATGTTTAATCTGTGACATGAACTATCAGATTATACTGTTGGGAAACCTCTGATTGATTCATGTTTTACTTTCATATCTTTTGAATATGATGTCGATCTTCAACAAGTTTTCTCCAGGTTTTCTCAGGACCTCTACCAATATACCCATTTAAATTGAGGCACTTTTTTTTAATGTTGTAAAACCAATCTTCAGTGTATTTGTTGGGATTTAACTTGAAAGAGCAACAAAATGTAGTGCACTGTTGTAAAAAGGGATAGAAACAAACAAAATACAAATAAAAATCTCAAAAGTGTCATTCAACTCGCCGACACACTGCTTGGCAGAACCTGTTGAGAATAAATGATTCTGCGTTTTCCTTCTGTCTCTTTTAGCAAGTTGCTAAGCTAAACCTAAAGGAAGAGACATGTTAGGAAATGCCCTCTTTGGGGTTGTAGCTTAGATAGAGGCTTAAAAGAGTTGGACAAAATGGCAACCAACTCTCCTTGGTTGCCACTTTGTCCTGCTCGCTCCTGAAGGTGACATGAGAAACAGACCAGCTGTATTTTGGTATTAATAATTGGAATTCATGAACTAAACTCACCGACTCTTTTTTAACATCATACATCAAGAACTCAGTATGGAGAACAAACCAAAGAGAAGCCCGCAGCATGATACTTCCAGCAGGGTGTACAGTTGCCTGAATATGAAGCTCTGATGAAGACCTAACGCAGGGAGGTGATTATCATTCATTTGTTCAGATGAGATGAGAAAAGTCTCAGTGGTTTTCGACCTTTCCATGATAAGCAGCAACGTACGTGAGTTTTTGGAGCACACCCGTCATGAGGCTGAGGTGGAAGTGGAGGCTGAGACGAGCCGAGTGGACGGAGACGACGGGTGTCCAGGTTGGCCTCAGGGCTCGGCTGCTCACCGCCTTCCTCCTGTAGTTAGAAACAGAAGACTTCCCATGTTGTTATCACAGTTTTATACAGCTGGGAGGAAGATTTAGAGGTGGGTAGGTAAATAAAGGGAAGAAAAACTAGAATACCATCACTATGTGAGGTATTATATTTTCAGACAGCGTCCAAACGTCTAGGAACAGAGAATCCAAAATCAGACCACATAAATCTCAGAGAAACGACAACAAAAAAAACTCCTCAGACTCAGCAGGTGTCAGTTTCAGTGTTAGATATTAAAAGTTACGACAAGACAAAGACTGAACTAGTTTATGTCGTTCAGATGGGCTTCCTCTTGAGAAAGCCTGAGCTCTGCAAAAAGAATAACACCTGCAGGTTACATCTGGATAATGTCATTTAGGACAACTGAGACCAAAGTGGACACGTTCGGTCATAATTCACTCGTGTCAGTAATCCAAACAGAGCATATCAGCACAAACATACCATCTGCGAAGCAGAGTGGTGGGCGGCTGGTGATTTGTGGTTTTGCAGCCAGTGGCCCTAAATACCTTATAGTGAGAGACAAGAATCTGCTCATTGGTATGCAGAATCCTCTAGATTTGAATGTGAAGCTGATGAAGCTTGGTAGAACTTGGGTTATGCAGAAACAAAGCACTGTTGTAAAGAAGTACTTAGTGATACGCTTACAATTATTTATTTTTTTTTTACCTTAAAAAGTAGCTTTTGTACATTTAGTTTATCATTATCATCATCAAGAAAAACTGATTGTTGCAAGGAATTTTTGAGTGGCTTAAAAAAAAAAAAAAAGAAATTCAGAATTTCAGAAAATTAATTTTTTTTTTTAGTTAAGTAGAAGCACTAAATAACGTTTCCTGTGCTTTCCTGGAACATCAAGGTTACTTTCTAGGAACGCAGCATATTCTCCAGAACCCAGGGTCTTTCCAGAAACTTTAATGGATCTGTTTCAGGTAAATAATTTCTAAAAAAGAAGCACCTGTCAATTCTTGGACTGTTCCTCCAAAAGTTTGGAAGAGTCCTTCTAAGAGTGTGCAAAGAGTCTGGCAAGTTTGAAGAAACGACCTCGCACGTTCAGAAAAGTAACAGGTGCCAGCACGCACAGCCAGCAGTAACAGTAATCCAGGCCAGGAATTTGATACCAACCCGGGCCGCCAGCAGAGAGTTAACTCAAGCCACCAGGACTGAATTAAATTTTTAATGAAGTTGTGCATTTAAATGCTATTCTCAGTGAGACTTGCACCCAGACCAACAAAACGCTTGGGTGTTGGAGTAACTCCATCAAACACCAACTCCATCTAAACAAGCTGGAGTCGAATGTCTAACGATAAATGTTTCAAATCTGTCCTTTTTTTTTTTTTTTTTTTCCTTTTTTGGCAAACCCAAAAAGGAAAATCTATTTTACTGCCCTCCTGTGCAGTAAAATAGACACCAGACATCCTCACAAAAGGATTTTTATTATTATTATTTTAATTAAGTGGCCTGAATCAAATCTTTGGTCCCAGAACCTCAGCAGTCGCTGACAGGTAAGCAGAGGAAATAATGTGTATCACAAAAGCATCTTTTTGTTTTTTGGAAAGTAATATTTGGGAACCAGGATTTTTCATTTAAAAATTTGGTAAATTCTGAAAAAGACATTTTGTAGTCCGAAATGTTTTTACCTACTGAGTTGTGCAGCTGGGTATATATAGTCAGTCTAAAATGCTGTTTTTGTTTTTTTTTTTAGAAATATTTCACATGTAAATTCCCCTTAGCGTAGCAGAAGAAGAAAAAACAAGCAGCTGGTCGAATAAAACTTTTCTGCATAAATAATGTTAAATAATGTTTGAATTAAACAGGAGCAGCAGGTCCCTCCGCATGTTGCTGTGCAGCAGCGCACCTTCTGCGAACTGCAATGAAAATAACAGGGTGGGAACCAGCAGGGGGCAGCACGGAGCAGCTCCAATCCGATGCAGCTGGGGGGCGAGGAGGGTGGGAAAGTCTCACCGACCGTCACTCTGCTCCCACAGTCAGCCAGAGGAGGCCTGATGATGAACTCTCCATCTGCGGAGCGGCTGGCGGCGCAGCGGTCCCGTCCAGAACCAGATGGTCGAAGCCTCAGTCCGACAAGCTGCGCGGGGGTTTTGGGGGAGGGGAGGGTTGAGGGTTGGGGTCCAACAAGTGAGGAGGTCTCATCACGATCTCCATGCTGTCCTCCTGACGGCTCAGCTCAGGAGCCTGAGAGCTGAACCTCTGGGTCAGAGTGAAGCAGAAAAACTGGCTCGGTTTGATGCGTGTAGCTCAGAAAATAGGCCCAAAAGTTGAGATGAGCAGCAAGAACGAGGCATTGTTTGGCTCTCTGATGCCGTCTGTCTGCAGGAGCCACACACCTCAGACTAATCAGAACTGACAACACCTTCCAATGATGAGTTTAAAGACGCCACATAAGCGGTTTATGTTGTTAAAAAGGTTTATTTCAAATATATAAAACTATATGAAGTGAAAATACTGTTCTGATGCAAATAATATATAACGTGTCATGTTGCAACATGCAGATTGTCCAACTGCAAACACAATAACGGACTTCCTCTATGCATGATTTCTGCGTCTGTCCTCCGAGATCAGCTGAGGCGTGGCGTTGTCTTCACTTTCATCCAAAGGTTTTCCCTCAAAGTTCTCCGGCGTCGTGTGTCGTTCCCTCTTCATCTGCTTTCTCTTCTTCCTCAGCTCCTCCTTTAAGACCCGCGTCGCCTTTCCACACCTCCTCCAGACAGTCTGGATAAAAGAAAGCACGCGATTTAGGAGGAGCATAATGACAAAATGCGTGGATTAGACAACTTAGACTTTTGATTTAAAAAAGTATTATTTCCCGTTCAAATCAGATTCTTAATGGCTTCCTATCAGCGTGTGAGCATCAGAATTTTAAACAAGTAGGTCCGAAGCGTCTCTCCGTTTCCGACCAACCTTGCTCTGACGTCTTCAGGACGTGGTTCTCGCAGAGGAAGTTCTCCAGCCTCCGGTCCTGATGGTGGAAGTACCATTCCTCCACCACGTCCTCGTACTGCTCCAGCATCGTCTCGCACTGATCGCACAAAACACACATTGTTTTGACAATCGTTCACCGTTAGTCACGGTCGGGAAGGGGAGCGTTCTCTGTCTTACCTGTTTTTTCATATTTGTCACCTCCGCAGACGGCTCGTCCCAGAGCTCATTCGGCATGCCCAGGTCTACTTTCACTCCTTTATTGACCAGATTCTTCAGCGTCGTCATGGTCTGACTGGAGCCCTGTAGTCAACGTTAAGCACAAGACGATAAACCACATGCTTAAGCAGAGAGGGATTACTCAATTTAGGGTTGGAAAAGGCAGAAAATAATCCAAACTTTCACGAAGCTTTGAAGAGACGCTTTTAGCACGAGGCGTTCGCTACCTTGGCGTATCTGAGGCTACCAGGCCTCTCGGCGTGAACGCTGTACTGCAGGATGCGCTCGCATATGTTGTCCACCGCCTCGGTCAGGCGAGTTTCTCTGAAATAAGGCAGGAAAGAGTCAATGCCGACTTCTAACAAACAAACGCAGGCATCAAGCTCTTTGCAAAACGTCCAACACAAACTCTCTACAAAGAAAAAACTAGTATGATCTCAAGCAGAAAACACACGATGCCACAAAGCCAAATGGCTCATACAAAAAACCTAAATGTCATTATGTACTTGAACCTATATATATATATGTATATATATATATACAGATATCATATATCTCTAAGGTCACTGCTGATCTCTTTCTATCCTGGCATTGAGTTAAAACTCAAGGACATTATGAAAAATGTGCCTTACGAGGTGTTGTATTTAATCTTCCTCCTCCTCTTGCCCGTGTCCAGCACCTCTCCAACCTCCAGAACCTCTTTAGAGCGACCAGTTTTCTCCAGAGCTTCCTGCAGCTCCATTGTTAGGAACTTACAAACTAAGACAAACAAACAACCCAACGTTAACCCGTTTAATCCCACCGGCAACTATTGTTGCCAGACACTTTTTCTGACTTCTGGAAGCTCTACAACAATTATCTTGACTTTCGGCTGCTAATTGAAGATTCAAAATAAAATAATAATGCGTCTACTCCAAGCAATATCAATTTCATGTATCCAGTGTGAAAGGTCACACGACCAGACCTCTTTACTTCCTGCCTGTGTCGCTGGAGGTAAATCTCTGTCACAAGAGGAAGTCAGTAAAATATTGAAATAAACAAATATATTCTGTCAAAAAAAAATATTGTATCTATTCATCCATCTTTTGATCATAAGAGTGAATGTAAGCATGGCAACAATTGTTGCCGCGAGCATTAATACAGACGCCACTACGCTACGTGTCCGTAGCCCTGCTGTTCCCACACAGCTTTAAACCATAAGATGTTTTAGATTGCCTAACTCTGAAGGAACCTCAAAATGATGTCTTCAGTTGAAACCCTCCCCTATTTCACTCCCCCCTCCACAAGGTGATGCTTTCCACACAGTGGGTGGAAAAGACGCTGTGTGTGTGACAAGACGGCGCCTCAAACTGGTTTACAGGGCCAAGATGTGCTGCTTGGTCTGGTGGAACAGGGAGAATTTCCTCCCAGATGCAGATTTGTTCATACTAACATTTTCACCTGAATGTGCCTCACTGATGAAATGAGTAAATGAGGTCAGAGGTCACTTGGCCCATTGAGATAATGAATCTTTGCATATCTAAAATATTTCTGATCACTCCTGTAGCCATTCTTTGTCGTCATAGGTTATGGCGTGTCAGAATTTTTTATTATTATTAATGCTGTTATATCTATGCATGTGTAGTTTAGACTATGCAGTTTCCCACCGGGTATAAAAGCCTGCATTTTCACTAACATAGCCCACATAAAATGTAATAATAACTCATAAATATCATGTGTTAGGGAGGCCCAAGGATGGAAAACGCATGCACTTATTTTGCAGGGGGAAAAAAATAATAATAACTGGGATCAAAGGGGTTAATTACTGCCTCGCGAAGAGAACAGAAAAGTTGCAACAAACACGACTCCCGAGTCTTTCTGTCGTCAAACCTTCGCATTTATTGGGCAGTCTCTCGTCTTCACTCCCGGCAGCGAAGCCGCAGACACAAACGGCAGCCAGAATGATCGCTTTCATTCTGAGTTTGTGCTTGAAATGGAGCGAGTTGGGGCTTCAGCGACACCTCAGCCACATCGGCGTCGGTTCTCTGCATGCGCATGCGCGCTGCATCGGAGCAGACGCGACCAGTCGAGTGCTGCTGGCTCGATGGCAGGCTGAGGAAGAGGAGCGAGGAAACAAGGATTTGCTCAAATAAAGTGTAAAAAAAAATGTACATATCCAGGACAGATGGGTCTAGTAAAGTGAGATACAAGAAAAATGGCTGACAGGCTGATCTATGTGGATCTATGTGGATCTGGTCTGAAATTAAGTGGAATCTATTGAATATCTGGAATATAACCCAACATCCAAGCAAATGTTGAAGTTCTGTATTTTGATATTCAACTAATGTTTGGACTTGTTGGACCATTTCTGCCATTTTTTCAAGATTAAGCACTTTTTACTAAATGTGCTTGAACAACCAGTAAAGGCCTCGTTAACTACCAGGATCCCCAGCAGCTGGCAAGTAGCAAAATGGCTCCAAGTTTAACAAAGGATATGGAAGAACTTAAGTTATCATTGAATGTCATGTCAGAAGAACTGGGTAAAGTGGTGAAGCAACAAACAAGCCTGATGCGTTTGATTGGAGAAATTCAACAATTGAAAGCAATCATCAAAGAAAAGGATGATAAGATTGAAGAGTTGGAAAAAAGAGTGGAGGACTTGGAACAGTTTGCAAGAAAGGAGGATGTGGTGATATCTGGACTTAAAACAACACACTGTACATATGCAAGGATAACAGCAGAAGACAAAGGGGAAGATGCACCACCAGAGGAACTCCTTTCTCTTGAGCAGCAGGTTATCAAGTTCTTCAGCAGCAAAGGGATCTTGCTGGGCAGTAAAACTATCGCTGCTTGTTACACAATTCCTCAAAAACCAAACACAAATTTGGAAAGAAGGAAAAAAAGACCAAATATCATCCTTCGATTCGTGAGTACAAAACACAAAACGGAACTGCTAAAAGTTGTTAAAAAAACTAAAGGGAACAGATGTGTTTGTGAATGAACATCTCACAAAGAAGAATGCAGAGATTGCTTACCAAGCCAGGATACTGAAGGAGGAGAAAAAAATACAGGCAACATGGACAAGGAATTGTAAGACACTGATAAAACTTAATGGTTCTCCTGAGCAAGCTAAGGTCTTAACCATTAGAAATGTTGTTGGAGAAATATAGGTGAACAGAACAATATTGATTTGGTGTTGCTGGAGTTATAGTTTTCTATGTTTTCTTTTTAATTCTGTATTTATGTCTTTTTTTCTGTTTGTTTTGGTTTTGAACATATTGATGGAAGTGAAGAATATGTCATTTAGTTATGAGTCAAAGAATGGAATTTAAGTGTTTTGATCCTATGGATCATAAATTCTATGATATAGAAACTGATATAGACCCAGAGACTAATTTAAGTCATAATAATATACGGCACTGTGAATATTATTCTGAAGATAGTCTTGGTGTGGGATCAGGGGGCTTTTCAATAATTAATTTTAATAGTAGGAGTATGTATAGTAATTTCTCTCAGATAAAAAGCTACCTTGAAAAATTTGATGAGAAATTCAGTGTGGTAGCAATCTCAGAAACCTGGATTACTGAGGGAAACAATCTCATAGATGGTCTGGATGGATATGAAATGTTTAGTCAGAATAGGTTAAATAAAAAGGGAGGTGGTGTTGCACTATTTGTTAGGTCTGGACTGAGATGTACGGTTATTGCTAAAATGAGATTTTCAGTTGATAACTTGATGGAATGTTTATCTGTTAAAATTGAGGGTAATAGACCTGGGCATATGTTAATTAGTTGTGTTTATCGGACTCCTGGGGCATCTATAGATGATTTTACTAAGAGAATATCAGAGACATATGAAAGGCTTAATGAAAAGTTAACTTTAATTTGTGGAGATTTTAACATTGATTTGTTGAAATATAATGAGCATACTAAAACGGCAGAATTTACAAACACAATGTTTGGTTTAGGTTTCTATCCGTTAATCTTGAGACCTACACGAATAACTAAAGAGAGTGCATCACTAATTGATAATATTTTTATAAATAAGTTCAATGTGAAAACAAAACGTGGATTGCTGGTTACTGATAGAACTGATCATTTGCCAGTCTTCACTATGTTGGATATTAGAAATCAGTTTAACGTAAATATGACAAAGCAAATTACCAATTTAGTTAGAGTAAAATCACCTGAAGCTGTGGACAAAATGAAAGTAGAATTGTCAAATTACAATTGGCAAAATATTTATGTTGATGATGTTAATGAGTCGTATAATATCTTTTTGGAAAAATTTGTAACAATTTACAATCATTATTGTCCCCTTAGAGAATACAAACAAACACCCAAAAATATATTGGCTCCCTGGATAACAAAGTCCTTGCAGAAGGCATGTAAAAAGAAAAATAAGTTATATAAGGATTTTATTAAGTGCCCAACTCAGGAAAAAGAAGAAAAATATAAAATATATAAAAATAAATTAACATTGGTACTGAGAAAACACAAGCAAGACTATTACAATAGATTGCTGCAAAAATATTGTAATAATATTAAGGGTACTTGGAACATAATTAATAGTATTATTAAAAACTATTAATAAAGATAGAGATATCTCAATATGTATTAAACACAACAACACTATTGTAGAAAAAAAAGAGGATATTGTTGAAGTTTTTAATAAGTACTTTGTTAATATTGGTCCTAATTTAGTAAAAAAATTACCAAAGGTTACAGATGGAAAACAGTGATAAATTTACTAATATTAACACAATGTTTCTGGGAATAGTGAGTAAAAGTGAGGTAATAGATGTAGTTAAAAAATTCAAAAATAAGAAATCCAGAGACTGTAATGATATTGATATGGTTATTGTGAAAGAGGTAATTTATAGTATCATTAAACCCATATTTGTAACAGATCATTCTTAACTGGAATCTTTCCGGATAAAATGAAGATGGCAAAGTGGAGACAAGCAAATATTAACAAACTACAGGCCAATATCATTGCTATCACAATTTTCAAAAATCTTGGAAAAAATATTCACAAAAAGGCTGGACTCCTTTCTTAATAAAAATAATGTACTAAGCGAGCACCAGTACGGCTTCAGGAACAACTGCTCCACAGCTTTTGCTGTGATGGAGTTTGTGGAGCACATTGCTGCGGCAATTGATCAGAAGCTTAATACTGTAGGTGTTTTTATTGACCTATGCAAGGCATTTGACACTATTGACCATGCACGGTTGTTAAGAAAATGTGAATTGTATGGCCTACGGGGGGGTTACATATCAGTGATTAAAAAGCTATTTGAGTAATAGATTACAATATGTACAAATTAATAATACAAAATCACAAATACACAAAGTAACTTGTGGTATTCCTCAAGGCTCAGTTCTAGGACCTAAATTATTTATACTTTAGTTAAATGATATTTTTGCAATATCAAGTACCTTAAAGTTTATAATGTTTGCAGATGATACAAATGTATTTTTTTTCGGGAAAAAATATGGATGAAATAATTAAAATAGTACAAAAAGAGCTACTAGAGTTGAAAACATGGTTTGATTATAATAAGTTGTCGTTAAATGAAGAAAAAACTAAATTTATGGTATTCTCTGGTAATCGGATTTATAATAATGTACAGTTATGCATAAATGGAGTTGAAATTGAAAGAGTCTATGAGACAAAATTTTTAGGAATTATTATGGACAATAAACTTAGTTGGAAACCTCATATACAATATATTAGAAACAAAGTTGCAAAAACTATTGGAATATTGTTTAAAATAAAAGATTTAATAAATGTTAAAGGGTTGCATATTATTTATTCTTCTTTGGTTATGCCTTATTTGTCTTATTGCTCAGAAATTTGGGGAAATGCAAATAAAACAGCTACTGAAATTTTAGTTAAGCTGCAAAAAAAAGCTGTAAGGCTTATTAATAAAGTGGGATATCGGGAACCAACGGATAAACTTTTTAGTCAAAGTAATATTTTAAAATTTAAAGATATTGTCTATATAAAAATACTGGAAGTAATGTTTAAAGCATTAAATAAAAGTCTTCCTTTAGGTATTCAGAAATTATTTAAGTTAAGAGAGAATAAATATAATTTGCGAGGTTTGTTTATATTTGAATGTGCAAAAGAGAAGAGCCAGATAAAGTCCAGATGTATTTCAGTTATTGGTGTGAAATTGTGGAATGAACTGAATGATGAATTGGTGAACTTTAAAAGAGCTTTAAGATGTAAAATAATAAAATCTTACGCTATTATTTCGATTTATATATGTATTATGGAATTATCCTGGTAGGTTATAGGGTAAAAACAGGGTAGGCAAGAATAAGCTTTGCTTCAGCCTATTCCTTTTTTGGTAAATTGTGGGTTATCTATTGTTTGTTATCTTTTTGTTGTTTCTGGTAATGTGGACAGTTTACCAAAATAAAATGAAATGAATGAAAAATATTAAAATGCAAAAGTAAAATAACAGATTTTTTGCTTGCATCTTGATGGTTTTATTATTCATGAAATGCGTACTGAGAGTCCTAATTTGTTATGATCTCTGTTCTCACTCACTGCTGTTGAAGAAAAGGAATGTTAAAACCTGATTACCATTTGCTGCAGAAGCTCTGGGCAGTCCAGTGAAATACTGGGAGAATATATTCTGGTCAAGCCCAAACTCTTTAGACATTGAACGCACCATCTTTGGAGGAGGGGGGCGAATGAAAAGAACCCTCAGCACCTTCAAGATTTGAGGTTTCATTTGTGTGGAAGAATGGGTCAAAATCCCATCTGAGAAGTTTAATAACTAACTTCTCAATACAGGAGAAGTTAATTATCAGAAAGGCTTTCCCAGCACGAATCGTGTTTTATTTTCTTTTGCGTGTGTGCATTTCTTTGGATGTAAACATAATGGTTGGGAAAATGTTATGTCAATCACTTCTTTAGCAATATTTAAACTGAGGAAAAACACAATTCTTAGTTCACATCCTGTACAGGAACAGATTAAAGGAACAAAACTGCCTCCTACCATCGGATCTGTTAGTGTTCAAATGCCTATTTGATGTCTATTTATTGCAATTTTGAAAGCAGCTGTCAGCATTCCCATTTTTTTCCCCTTGAAGTGTTTCTCCAAATACACCCGTCCCAAAATTAGAACCAGCTCGCTGGCCTAATTTAGCTCCTTCAGATCCATTTGCTCCACACGGCTTCCACATTGTATATGTTGGGTCGAATCAATGTGACATTTGGCAGTGAAGCAGTTAAAGGAGAAGGTGTCAGCCTCTTGGTTTCCCAGGTGACATTCGCAGCACGATCAACAGCAACCGATCCTCCAGGAGAGCGTGAGGAAGAGGCAGGAAAACCTGACGGCAGAAGGGGACCTGGAGTTGACAAACCATGTTGAGATGAGGACCGAATGGGAGACACATCACAAACCAGGACAAGAAGGAAGAGCAGGAACGGCCACCTAACAGCACGCTGGAAGAAGCAGTAAGTAAGACGCTCAAACTCTTAGAAAACACCCTTGTCCGTGCTGGAGCATGGAAGTTTATGTGCAGATGTGTGAGGCTAAAGTGTCAAAAGCTGCATGACCAGTAGATTTTACTGGTGTGAGGTTATTCCCAGCTGTAGCTGTGTATTATGTCACCTGGCGTGGTGACCATCTGTCTATTGTCTGTGTGGAGGGAGATACAGTTACACAGAAACACAAACACTCAAGTATCGCCCTAAAGCTGTTACATAAACACAGACACATTTGAAGGATGTGAAACTGTGCACTCCTTTTTTATTTTCTGTCATTTTATAATACAAAACATCATAGAACAAAAAAACAGTTTACAAAATTTCTATCCGAGTCTTTAACTTCCTTCAGTACTCGGTGGAAAGTATTAGGAAAACAAGATGAAGCGGTAAAATCCTTCATTATTCAAAAACAGCTTCATGTCAACACTGACATAGAGTTCAAATAAAAGCAGTCTGCGTTGAAATAAACTCAGTAGTCTTTATGTTATTGAGTGCGTCAAAAAGTCTCAGAAGATTTTTGGTGGAAATAAGCCGAGACTTTCAAACCCAAGAACTCTGCGTTGTGTAACTGTCGAGCACGGCGGTGGAAGCTTTATGCTTTGGGGTAATTACACCTGCTGGTGGTGTTGGTTCATCACACAGACCAGGTGGAATAACACGGACGCAGGGTTGGTGTTTCCAAAGGCAAACCGCTGAGTGGAACTGTCTCATAAAACGACGAGGTTTGGTATTTTTTGATTTTTGATGTCCCGGCCCTGAGTGGAAGTTTTCGATGAACAGCTTCGAAGTTTCAGACAAAAAGGGAAACATTTACGAAGTTGATTGAAACAGAACTACTTTTCAGGAATTTCTCATATCTGATATCGCAGACTGTGACAACAGGAGCAGACTGCAACCTAAATAATTGTCTGTTTGAATGACAAATGGCTTTAAGATCTCACAACATTACATGTGATGCGTCAAGCATCTTTTTTTTTCTCTCTGTTTGAGCTTTGTCTTTCCATCTCGTTTTAGTCGTTGGATGTGAGAATGCTGGAAGCGGTGATTGACTTTAAGGACCAGAGCTTCGGCAAGCTGAGGCGCTCCTGCCTCCGTCGAGGGGCTCTCTTCAAAGACCCTCTGTTCCCTGCCACAAACCAATCCCTCTTCTACAAAAGGGCGCCCCCACCTGGACTGACCTGGAAGAGGCCGAGGGTGAGCTTGCTGTGGAGTAAAAAGTGTCCAAATGAAACTGAAAACACTCCTACCAAATGCCTAGAAAGGCCTAATTTATGAATCCATCGCCTCTGGTCCCCGATCCAAATTTGAGGAGGCAACTTCAGTGCGCCGCATTTCAACAAGTGGATTAATTAAAGCGCTTTCTATAATTAGAGAGGTCGTCAGGCAGTGAAACTCTATCCCCGGGAGGAGGAGATGCAGATGGACAGCCATATTAGTGTCAATAGTTGAGTTCAGAAAAAGCAGCAGCGCGTAAAAAGACTGGCTGGTTGTTTTTAGAGCAGTGTTGTGATGGCTGGGCCTTCCAGCCACTGAAGCTGAAAACTGCAGCTACATCAACCATGTAGATGTGAATAAAAGCAGCCAACTTTGAGGTTTTATAATTCGCGGGTTTATTGGGGAAACGGTTATGTTTTTATGGCGAGGAATGAATGTTTTATTACAGTAGTTAGGGTGTAGCATGTGCTGTAAATGTCATGTTACCTTCTGGTCCTCTCTGGTTTGTGTTATGCTGTTTTGAAAAAGTCTGGAATCGTACTTTATGGTTTTGCGAGTCGGGCTGCACGGTGGAGCTGTTGTTAGAACTCGTAGCAATAAGATCCTGAGTTTGAATCCTGACTTGGTGCTCTTGACCTTGAGTTCGGATGTTCCTCCTGCGGGTACATTGGTCCTCTCTACTTACTTTTTGCTCCCCGCACATGTCCCAAACCATGACTGTTTAGTCAATTGCACTCAGGTATGAGTGTGTGCTTGTGGTTGTTTGTCCTGGGTGTCTCTATCTAGGGCGTACCACTCCTCTCTCCACCCGACCCTTAGCAATCCCCCAAGCAGGCCGGTGCAGATTCTTCATCCTTCGGGAGATGAGGGTCTTAAAGAAGGCAACTGTCGTTCTTCTCTTGTTTCTTCAAGATGTTTTACTCCTCAACCAAAAGTTTTCTTCGGTTCTTCGGACTTTGAAGCTGCAGTCATAAAAAAAAAAATCTCTCTCACAGGGCCCTCAAGGCCGATTTATCCTCCCTTTACGCACGTAAAGAGGTCCACCCAATTCTAACGTCATCAACCATTACTGTCCTCATACTTTTATGACGTTTATTAAGCTAGCATGGCCGTCGGACACTATATCAACAAGAAGGACGTTCGGACTCAGTTTGGAATCCAAAAGAAAGTTTCAGCTAACAGCAAGCGTGGAGTAAATCATGATAATGTACATTCTCAGAGGAAGACATGAAGAATCACTGGAGTTGATGGAGGTGGTCTGTGTTTCCATTAAATACAACCACATGTGGATAGAGAAGTTCCCCCATATTCATCATTTGTCTGGAAAACATCAGGATTTGTTATATATAAAAAATAAAAAAAACACATTATGTTTTCTGTCCCCTTGAATGAATGGAAGTTAATCAATGTGGACGGATGTGATCTTATTGACCTTTTTATCCTAATTTGGTCTTTTGTTACGTCTCTCATCAATCCAGGAAATTTGCAGGGACCCTCGTTTGTTTGTGGATGGCATCAGCACTCGCGACTTGCACCAAGGCAGTCTGGGTAACTGCTGGATGGTGGCAGCCATTTCCTGCTTGGCATCGGAGCCTTCGCTGTGGAAGAAGGTTCTCCCTGCAGACTCTTTGTCTCATCAGCTCTGTGCCTCTCGCCTTTGCACTTTCCCCTAATCCCACTCATCCCTTGTCCGCACTCCAGGTCATTCCCAACCACATGGATCAGGAGTGGAACCCAAAACGTTCAGACTTGTACGCAGGGATCTTCCATTTCAGATTCTGGCGCTTCGGACATTGGGTCGATGTCGTGGTGGACGACCGTTTGCCGGTCAGTCAAGATGGAGTCCTGCTCTTCTGCCGCTCAGCAACGCCGAGAGAGTTTTGGAGCGCCTTGCTGGAGAAGGCCTACGCCAAGTAAGGAGAAGCAGAAAACTGTGTCCAATGGACAAGTGAAGCATTAATATTCTTTCAAAGCTTGGCAGCTACTTATATCCCCTAAAATAACCCTGTCTATATCCTCGGCAGTCGTACAAGGTATCCAGCAAAGGTCTGAAACACTCATTTCCAAAGATCCAGAGCTTCCCAAAAAGAGAACAAAGTCCCGTTTGTGCTGACTTGATGATGATTAAAGGGTAAAAAGGCAAAATGGACACTTTCCAGTCAAAGTTTGTTTCCATTCCTGAAACTGTTCATAAAAAAAAAAAAAATTAAATAGCGATTTATACCAACTGTTTCAGCAAGTGAGCATTTGCCAAATCTGCATTTCAGACAAATTATGATCAATAAGCAAGAAGCAGTTCATGTTATAACCTGGACAGTGAACATGAATCAATGCATTTTATCCTGGACCAGATGCACCAGCCCTATTTCTATTGGAGGCACATTTTATGATAACTGGAGAAACAGACCGAAAACCTATGGCCACAATAACGAGAAGTTAGCCTTACAATTGTTTGAATATTATTAAATTAATTTTAGTTTGATTTGTACATATTTTATAAACCGCTCAAACAAGCTATTGGAACGACTGTCTGTTGAAAAATTAGGAAGATAAAAGCTAAAAATAAATAAAATAAGTAAATATTAAATAAAAACAGAAAACAATGAATACACATAAAAAAAATAAAATAATAATTTAAAAAAAATATATGTATTTAAAGAAGGAAGTAAAAAGCCAGGTCCAGGCCAGGAAGCTGTTCTGCAATGAAGTGGGAGAAGATGGGAGAACAAACGTTTAAACGTTTGTGTAATTTTGAGCCTGGATCAGGAAAACTCCCCACAACCCTGAAAGCCCAGAGGCAACGCCACAAATCTCCTGCAAATGAACTGCCTGACATTTAGAATACAGGGATGAACTGAGTGCCACACACGACTCCCTGAGCCGGTTTGTGTTTCGGTGTCAGACTGAACGGCTGCTACGAGGCTTTGGAGGGAGGAAACACCGCGGAGGCCCTCATCGACTTCACTGGAGGGGTTTCGGAGCCTCTCAGCCTGGACTGTGAGGCCCTCGGCCTGAGCAGCGAGCGGAGGAAGGCACTCTTCCAGACATTAGCTCAGGTCCATGAGCACAAATCCCTCATCACGTGCTCCATCCGGGTAGGACTTTGTTTTTTTGTTTTTTTTTCTGTGACCCTCACGGGCCCCAACGGTTTCAGACGTCGCTGGGTGAATTACTAAACGTTTCGCATTTCTCAGCCGGCTGAGGGGGAGACGGTGGAGTCGGTGTTGGACTGCGGGCTCGTACGAGGACACGCCTATGGCATCACAGCGGTGAGGAAGGTGAGGCTGACGGAGAATCAGCTGAAGGCCGGCGGGACGCCCCGACTCTTTATGGTGCGCATGAGGAACCCGTGGGGGACCACGGACTGGAAAGGAGCCTGGAGTCAGGGGTGAGGGCGCTTTGAAACCTTTCTTCTGACTGCTGGGCGCGTTTTGCAGGCGCTTTAGGAATAAAGCCTCAGCTGACGATGTAGTTTACAACGTTTTACAATGCCACTGCAACTTTTCTGGACAATTTCAGACATTTTACAACAGTTAGGCAAACGTTTTACAAGGGAACATCTGCTGTGTGCATTACGAAGCTCTGAGAAAACTGAGAAAAATGGCCACAGCGGACCAATGACGCTTTCCAGAAGTTAAAACACTACTTGTTTATTTCTTACACTCTGTCATCTGCTTCACAGTAGAGCTCATCGACAGTGATCACACCTTTTGAACTTTTTCCACACTGTGCTCAAGTGTGCTTTAATGCTTTAAGCTGAATTTTTATGTGTTAGCTGATTACGCAGCATTTCCTGTGTCAAATAAAAATCTAAAAAGTGTGGTGTGCATTTGTCGTCGGCCCCCACAGATCCCCCTCCCTGCAGCAGTACTTTCTGGACACACCTTTCACTGCAACAGCAGCTGCAAGTCCTCTGTGTCTCTGCCAGTATTACACATCTGGAGACTGGCATCTTCAATACAAACTCCACCAGTCTGGTCACTGGAAAAACCACGTGCACCACAAGCTTCTCTAAAATGTGCAAAAGAAAAACAACAACAACAACAACAAAAAAAAAAACTGCCAAATACACTGAACTAAATGCTTAAAATAGATTTAAGCACAGAACATGACAAAAAAGACAAATGAGAGGAAAATCTACAGTGAAATGTTACATAAAGATTTTTCTAAAAGTCACACACCAGAAAGATTTAAGAAGAAATGTTTTCAGCGACGATGTTTTGACCGCTGTTTCTCTCTCAGCTGCACATTTTGTTTTCCCTTATTTAGTTAATGTCTGATACAGTTCAACCAGCTGCCGCATTCACCGAGTTAAATCTATTGAATGGTTTTAAAATCTGCTGGGGATTTTTTTCCGTCCAACCTGTGGAGTTTGAAGATCTATTCAAATCTGTTGATTTCTTGTGCTAGTCTATCTCAAAAATGTACTGAAGTTTAAGGTGTAGGTTGGACAAAATGTGAACGAATGCGTGAAACCGCCTTTTGTTGTTGTTGCGCGCCCCCTGCAGGTCAGAGCAGTGGCAGCAGCTGAGCCGAGCAGAGCGGGAGAAGATGGGGATTGTTGTTCGTGATGTTGGAGAGTTCTGGCACGCAGCATTTCAGTCAAAATCTCTAAATATATCTTCATAATTTTTCCAACCTTCCAAGCGATTTCATGCATATATATGTATATACACATTTTTCCTCCAAACAGGATGGACTTCCAGGACTTCTGCTGCTACTTCACAGACGTGGTGGTGTGCCGGCTGGTGCAGAGGAGGCTGCTGTGGCCGAGCTCACACTGGAGAGAGACGCAGAGCTACGGGGAGTGGGCTCCATCTCCGGATGCCCCCGGCACGGCGCCTCTTTCTGCAGGGAAGCACAGCGGCTCCCCTCAGGCCCTGAGCAGCACCCGACCTGAAGGGGAGGAGGTCAGGCAGAGCAGTCAGGAAGGAACGAAAAGGGGAGCGGTCGATGAGGAGATGGACAGGAGGAGTCGCTGTGGGGGGTGCATCAACCACAGGGACAGCTTTCTGCACAATCCACAGGTACGGACATCATAAAACATACCTAAACAAACACGCACACAAAATTGCTGAAATGTTCCCCATCACCTTCTTTCTTTTTTTTTTTTTTTTTTAAAGTTCATGTTTGAGGTGCAAAGCAAAGAGGAGGAGGTGCTGATCTGTCTGCAGCAGGAAGATAGGAGGGTCTTGAAGAAAAACGGAGGAGGGGAAAACCTGCCGATAGGCTTCGAGGTGCTGAAGGTTGGTGGAAACTCGAAACGAAACGCGAACCTGTCTCGCTTCTTGAAATTTCATTGCCTTTTTTTTCTTTTTTTTCCCCCCTCACCCCGTCGAGGTGGAGGCGAACCGCTGCAGCCGAGTGCAGCTGGTGGTGGAGCAGGCGGCCAGCTCCATCTACATGGACTCCCGCAGCGTGACCCTGAGGGGGACTTTGGCTTCGGGTCGATACGTGGTGCTGCCCACCACCTTCCTGCCGGGCGACACCGGACGCTTCCTGCTGAGGCTTTTCTCGCACTCTAACGTCCAACTCAGGTGTGCCAAAGCGCCAAAGGAAAAAAAAAAGTCAGATGAAGTCGTCGCAGCTCTTACAGAAACTCAGATTAGTCTGATGTTTGGTGAGGCAGGACCAGCCATTCAGATAAGGTGTAATAAAACCATATCCTAATTCAGAGCAAGTAGTTTCTAGTTTTTACACCGAACCAAAAGAGAAGAAGTAAATGGTACCTGACACGCCCACCCACCCACACACACACACGCCCACCCACCTACACACACACACGCACACACGCCCACACACACACACACACACGCACACAAGACATTTAAGACAAAGTATTGCGGGTCAGTCTTGAAGCACCCTCAGGTCTCCTCATAGACAATAAGCAGTTAATCAATTCATAAATTAATCTCATAATACATTTAAATGAGCTCCATAATTTCCATTCAGATGATTAATGTTTTGCGTTTTTTTCATGGTTTTGCTTGTGTTTGGATTTTATTTGCTCTGTTTGGATGTTTTTTGGTGTTTCAGATATTTAAGATCTCGTTCAGTTGCAGTGTGCAGTATTATTTATATTTATATATTACTTGGAAAAATGATCTCAAGGTGACTTTACTCGCAGGTTTGAGGCAGCGATTGAAGTGACAGACTGCACAGTTCAAAAGCTGCCATGAAGTTATGAGGAAACATTTCACCCAGAAACCATGTGACGAACCGGAACGAACTGTGACCAAACTAGAAAAACATCATAAAACAGGAGGAAGAGAAAATAACAACGCAACACAAAATAGGCAAACACGAAAAAATATGCAAGAAGAAAAAGCAAAACGAACAGAACTCGGAAATGTAGGGAACAAAACAGAACCATAAATGTTTATGAGCGAACAGATGATGCAGCATTTCCAGTATCTGCTTGGTTGAAACCAGCAATGTTTCCCAGATACTCTTCAGTTGACTCCGATTTTTAGTTTATGTCTGTTCACCAGGGCAGATAGTGATTGTTCCGACCTATTAATGAAGCTCCAGTTAAAAAAAAAAAAAAAAAAAAAGTGTTTTTACTCTCAGAAACAGGAATCGATTCGTGACTAATTATTTTTCTTCCATGGCATGTAGCAGCATCCAGCTCATGATCCCGGTTCTGTTTTGTTTTTTTCTTTTCTTTGAAGGGAACTAAAGGAAGAACTGCCATCTCCGTCTCTGTTCCAGTGTTTGCTACCTCAGCCAGCGGTGGTGACCACAATCCATCTGCGCAGGGCATCTGGACTCAAACCTCCCAAGCAAACAGGTGGCTCAGCAGAAGAAGAAGAAAAGGAAGGCGTTTTTGTCTTCAGTCCTCGTCGACAGTTTCCACTTTGCTCTGTTTTCAGTTTCTTCTGTTTTTGTTCCTTTGCATCGCGTCGGGTTTCCTGCCTCGTGGCCGCAGCTCCAGACGTGTACGCCGTGGTGCGGTGCGAGGGCGACGCCGTCAGGACGCGAGTGTTCAAGGCCGAGGACGGAAACCCCGAGTTCAACCTCCGAGCCATCTTCTACAGAAGATACCCCGACAACAACATCTCTGTCGAGGTTTGACGCTTTCACCCTTTTCTTCCATCTCACACCCGGTCAGACGATTGTGCGTCACAGAAGTCTTCGCAGCCCTTGAGGCTTTTCACATTTTGTCTTAAAAACACATCAAAACCTTTGATGTGTTTTATGTGATAGACAAACATTAAGTAACTGATCGAGTAAAGTGGGAAGAAAAATAAGTCCTGCGCAACTTTTGATAAGTTTTCGCCGTCCGTTTTCTCATCAACTCTATGCGATTTTGTCTGCGCTGCAGAAGAACATTCACACAGCATGATTCTGCCACCACCTTATCCTTCTATACACAGTTTTGCTAGTGGGACTAAACTTTCACATTTTGATCACACTTGACCAGAGAAGCTTCCTGAATGTGTTTGTCGAGTCTTGGTGAACTTTAAACATGACATCCCGCGGCTCACTTTAAAGAATCGTTTTCTTCATAGCGTAAAGCTTCAGTCGGTAACTTTTAGAAACTAATTTGCTTTGATCTGGTTGGACAAGTGTTCATTGTGCTCCAAGTTTTGAGATGTGTGGCTCAAATTATTCAATTATCTCTGCAATCTGTTACCCCGTGATATTTATGCAGCCTTTTAAATCCAAACTTTGCACACCGCCCCTAGGAGTTGTACCACATGAAACCCAATTAAACATATTAAAGTCTACTCGCATCATAAGCTAATATGAAAACGTTTGAGTTTCGCAGTAATAACCTGCATGCATGCATGCATGCTTGCATGCGTGCAGCTCTGGAGCACAGGCCTGCTGTGGGACTCCGCCCTCGGAGCGGCTCGACTCCAGACGACCGAATCTGAGAGGAGCCGGAGCCTCGTGATGGATCTGCGAGGGGGACGGTCGCGCTCGGGGTCCAGAGGCTGCATCCACGTGGAGACGTCCACCAGCGTCTGCCTGACGGATTTGTGACATCTGCCTGGTGTCCACGGTATCACCAAGATCATTTTGGATGAACAGCGGAGCAAATGTAGACGACAAGGGACAGGGAATATAGCAAACCCTTTTTCTCTGTTCAGGGTTTTATTATTTCTTTTTTTTAATGCAACAATCATTTCTGTTTCCTATATATATTATGTTTTTTTTTCGTTTTATACAATAAATAATAAGACACCAGGTGCTTCTTTTATTTAATTTAAAATCAAATATTCGTATTTTTTAAAAATAAATCTTAATGGATGTTCCTTCAAAATGTGATGTTCCCTATTTTTATTGTATGTTCTTCATGCTTCATGCAACAGGAGTTCTACCAAACATTCTGTCCAGACGACATAGAGCTCTGCCCGGCTGCAAACGTTCGATAAGACATGCTAATTCTACAGCATTTGTTTATCTGGATCTTTGAACGTCAAACAGGCAGCTGGTTTTATGAGCAGTAGGTGTCTGAATACCAGCATTTATTGCAAACAAAACGCTACTTTTGCTGATTTACGACAACAAAAAAAAAAAAGTCTTTTTCTGCGAAAACACTTGCATCTGAGGCGCTCCTCTCTTTCCTCTGTCGCTCCATTCTGGCTCTGAGTTTGACTGCATTGCATTGTGCATAATGTGAAGTGGACCCTCAAATATTCACAGTTCGATAGTCATAAATTCATTTATTTTCAGAGGAACAGGACTCCAAATTATCCACAAAAAGTTGTTTATTCACTTTTTTAAAATTAATTTATTTTTTGTGTGTGGAGGACTTCTCTACAAAAAAACAAAAAGAGAAAGCAAGGCTTGTTGAGCAGAAAAACCTAAATCTAAAGCTATTTGACAGAAGCAGGTGTTTGAAAAGTAGCCAATCACGGAGCACCATTTATTTTCCTTGTTGCTGATTGGCCGTAACCCTGACGAGCTGAGTTTGGGAAGACTTTAGACGTTAGCTTCTGGCGCAGTGCAAAGAAAGCTTCAACTGTGTGCATTAATGCACATTACGGTAAATTTGGTGCCTGAAATATGAAAATGGGTAGTTACGAACATTTTAGAGGGTCTCTCAAGTATTTCTGGTTTTTGAGCTGTTTGCCATCGTTAGCACCATAAACCAAAATAAATCAACACATCCAGTTTGGAATTATTTAATGAGATCATTTAAGTCCTAGCGCTCATGTCAAGTCCCTAAATGCAGAGTTTTGCGTCTACAGTGGGACATCGCCCCCTATATTTAGAACCAGTGCTTTAACGACAAATTAAGTTTTTATCTTGTCCATTTTTTAAATATATGTCTATATAAATAAAGATGAGGTCACTGTTATGGCTAATGGTATTTTCTTTTATAGCCAAGAAGTTCATTTGAATTTCAACGGGAAGCAGGAAAAACAAACTCGCTCGCGAGCAGCTGTGCGTGCGCGCTCCCGCAGCCAGGAGTCTGCTCCGTCCGTCAGCTCCCGCACATAATAAAGGGAGCGGCTCTCGACACACCGACGACCCAGAAGAAACCAAAACTTCTGACTGAACTGCAGGTGAGTTCACGTCCTTTCCTTGCGGGGCTGACTTTGACCGGAGACTCTCCGCGGCTGACCGCTGACGCAGAGGCCGTTTTTCGGGCCGTGGGAGGCGGCGTGAGTTCTGGCAGCAGCAGACTGTCCCACACCGAGCCAGAGAGACGGGGAGACAGGGAGACAGAGGGAGAAAGAGAAAGAGAGAGAAGTTTGAGAATTTCTGCGCGCTCGTTTCTCTGCGTTCTTTTAAATCTGCGCCACGGAACCGGGAGCAAATATGGGTTTTCATTCCCTCCTGTGTCGCAGATTCCTCTCCACATGTTGCTGTTGAAAATAAACTACTAGAGCTTTTTGGAACCGGTTCAGTTCTGGTCTGGGTTCACACACTCCCTCCACTCGTTCTGTGTTATGATCTTCGTTTTCCAGTCAGACTGGTTATGGGAGTGCAGTCTGATTAAACATTATTATTGGAACATTATTATATGGCTGTAATATTTATACCAGAAATGGAACATTCATTCATTATTATTATTATTATAATTGAAGAGTAAATAATAGTCAAACGTTACGTTGCAATTGAAAGTTTTTAAACAGTTGGAAAAGTTTTCTGCGTGTAGCAGGAACCAAATGGGAGTTTCCTAAGGTGTGACGTCACGCATTTTATTTAAAGGTGAATTATTATTTTTTTTTTTTTGCTATTTAAGAGACTTGCATTGTGGGTAATGTATCCAACTTTACTTCTTGCAAATATATTTCTAACTAAATAGTTGACTGCTGTTGCGTTAGTTGGAGCCTTTCTTTTAGCAGTCATGTGATT
Organism: Poeciliopsis turrubarensis; assembly: GCA_010277015.1. Classification (NCBI taxonomy): domain Eukaryota; kingdom Metazoa; phylum Chordata; class Actinopteri; order Cyprinodontiformes; family Poeciliidae; genus Poeciliopsis; species Poeciliopsis turrubarensis. The sequence continues at coordinate 938,041 of VMRN01000065.1, forward strand.
TGTGGAATTCATTTCGATGTGTCATTTGGAAGGTGTCCAAGATGTAGAAGTTCAACGCTGCTTTGTGGAAGGGTTTTAGTTGAACGTGGACATTTTTAAAATTCTAGATCCTCCGCAGAGCACATCAACGCAAGCAATCACTTCCAGCAGTTCAGCTTTTGGCAGTAAAAATAGTTCTTAAATTGCCTGATTGGCAATTATTTAATAATACGAGGGAAACGATCCACATGCAGGCATTTTGTTTTTATTCAGTTCTTGGGTTTAATGGATTGCATTAACAGTTATTTTATCTTTGCCACATTTGCAAAGAGTCCAATCTCACCTTTTCAAACGCACACGACAGACCACTCTGTCAAAAGTGAAGCCGAAATGGAGAAATGTTTGCAGCATCTGTAACTCAATACGTTGGATCAATGCGTTTCTATCAGCTCAGCTGCTCTCTGTTTAAGTTTATTGATCTCTGACGGCATCGGGGAGGATTTTTGATCCACTCTTCTTTATGACAGTGTTTCAGTTCTTTGACGTCGGCATGGCGAACTCTGTCAATCAGATTCCGGTCTGCACTTTGACTGGATAATTGCAGTAACTTGAGTCTTTGTTGCAAACTTAGCTGCTCAGTTTGGGATCACTGTTCTGTGTGAAGCTGCAGTGTGTAACTTTTATATAAAAAAAAAAGAATACATTTATTGAAAATAAGTTATGACATTTTGTAGTATGAGACTGATAATCCGTGAAAAAAAAAATAGAACTCCTTTGCCTTCTCCCAGTGCCATCTAGAGACAACCAGTCAGAGCCAGGAGGCGGGTCTAAGCGCTGTCAATCACCGTCTGTGTGACGCACCCCTTGACAGCACCTTTATTTGCTTTTAAAGCCCTGAGTGGGCTTCCCAGGTCTTATCTCTCTTGGGTTATCGCAGCCTTACTCACCTCCCTGCTTTATCAGATCAGCTGATTACTGATCTTAAACTTATTTTGTCTAAAGCAGTTTCATATTAGACTTCATGATGACATCCAAGATGGCAGCCGTTAAGGACAACTTTGGAATATCTCAACTTTTAATGGCACTAGACAAATAATTCTTTCATCACATTTGTGGGGTCAGATAATCAGATGACCTTGCCACATTAGTGGCCGTCTTCAAACACGATCGCCATCTTGAACTTTGAAACGCGCCGCATGGCAAGCGGTATGTTTCTAAAAAAGAGCGGCCCTGGAAGGTCGCATGTACGGAATTTCATGCTTGCGTCATAATTTCACCTGTATGAAATGTGCAACAATCCACTGCACTATTTGACAGTTTCGAAGAGGTGCTTGTACAGATATGTCGCCAGAAACGGACCTGCAGCCATTACCTGGTTAACAGTCTCCAACATTTCCTTCTCTGAGGTCATTTCTGGTGTCTTGCCATCCTGAGCAACAAATGGATAAAAGTCCCTCTGATTATAAAATCCTACAAAAAGTAGCAAAGAAATGCACAGATTTTTATAACCTGTTAACGACCATACTGTGGTGTTTAAAGGTTGCGTGTTTTTTTTTTTTATTATTATTGTATAATACTGGATTATACAAGGGTGGATTGCATTATCCGAGTTGTCAGGTTTGTTTTGGTAACGGATGAATATGTCCATCAGCGTCACAATTCCTTGCTGACCTCTGCAGGTTGGCGTCACCATCCCTGAAGATGAGTGCCATCAAAGACCCCCATCCGGCTGTACTGGGTGAGATCCTCTCTCTCCCGAGAGTTCAATGGTTTCTGTTCTGATCTGAAAATTGACCATCCACGTTTTGTTTCTTCCTGCAGGAGTCTCAAAGGTGATTCTCTGCATCATGCCCATTGCCTACATTGCAGTCGGTGAGCGGTTGTCCGTCTTCTTGCCGGTGTCGTCGTGTTGCTTCACTGTGCTTCCTAAAAGAGCAGCTTTTCCTCTGTCCACTAAGGGGCGGTATACCGCAACGAGTGTCCAATCCAGGAGAAGATCCCCATCTACCTGATCGTGTTGGGGGTCTTCACCATGGCTCTCAACCTCCTGTCTTGCCTCCCCGGCGCACGCGCCACCAAAGATGAACCGCGAACAACGGTGGGGCGCCTTCTCAATATCTGGAACTCGCTGATGTCCTTGTTCCTCTTCTGCTGGTTCATTACGGGTGAGCAGCTCTTGTTATTTGTACCGAACCCAAAAGGACAGAAATAATGTCGCTGGTCGTCTGGTTAGCAGCAGAGAAGCTGGTGATTATTGTAGCAGCAAATTTCAATTTAGTTCAAGTCACATGTCGGCCACCTGTCGTCATTTTAGTTTTTCACCAGTTTAAATTGACTAAATTTAAAATATGATGCGACAGTTGAATTATTGTTGTTGTTTTGGGGGTTTTTTTTTGGGGGGGGGGGGGTTTATATTTGTACATAAAATGTATGAAGACTTTTAGAATCAGGAAGTCTTTCCAGTGTTTCTTTTTTTCCTTGTTTGTTTGTTTGGTTTGTTTGCGGCTGACGCGGTCGCTCCGTTTGGATTTTCAGTCTTCAGTTTTGTCATCAGCCCAACTGGTTCAGTTTTCCCTAGTTGAGATGCCGGCGCCTTCTAAATCATTTGTCTGTGTATCTGAAAGGCTACATGAAATGCATGACGCTGACAGGAAGCGAGACGGTGACTACCAAAGAAGATCATGGCCTATTATCCTACAAAGACTGAGTACAATGCTCACAAACGACATCAGAAATGTTTTATCTTGGCTGAGAAGCTAAAAGGACTGACCTGTGGCTCAGAGGTCCAGAGTCCTCAGATGAAAGTAAAATGTTCAATTCATTCATAAGTCAAGATCATAGAGCTTGGAGGAAGGCTGCGGATTTTGGGAGCTTCATTAGCTCGCCTCTATAATCATCATAAATAGTGTAAACATTTGAAACTCGTCACTCTGTGTCAAGAACTGCTATAAATTAACTTTTCTAACAGAATTGCTGAAACTAAATGTTATGGTTGCACTTATCAATGCTGCAAAGCTGCATGTGTGACGTTTCATAAATTTGACATTGTAGAATAAACCGCTTGTAATTATGCACATTGACCACTAGATGCCGCCCTATAATGTAATTTTTTTTCTTAATTCACTGGCTCCATCCATCGCAGATGTTTTCTTGTAAAACTAAAAGGGACAGTAAGACTGAGGTTTTCTCCACTGCTGTGCTTAACCTTCTGCAGGCTGTCAGTCCTGTGAACACTGCAGATTTTTGTAGAGATCAATAGTTTTTATAGCGATCAATTTGTTTTTATTCCCTCTCTGTGCAATTTGTACAAATATTCAAAAGATTACTTTTAATTTGTTCATTAAATGGCACCAGCTAGGCTTTCAAATTACGAGCATTAAACATGGTTTTCATGAAGTTGTTTGATCATAAATCTCTGAGGCTTTCATAAAACAGCTGGACTTGTACTGATATATATATATATATATATATATATATATATTTTTTTTTCTTATCTGCTTGACACTCATCGTTTACTTTCTGTGGTTAACCTAGCCGTCTTGACACTTCTTGACATGGGGAGGTTTGAAACTTCCATCACAGTACTTTTCATGCTCACATTCCTTCCCCGTTCTGGACAGGCAACATTTGGATCTACTCGATTTATCAGCCCGAGTACAACAAGAACGCCACCGATGTGTCGCGCTACTGCAACAAGACGCTCTACCTGTTCGCCTTCTGGAACACCACGCTGGTCTACATCCTGGTGATTCTGTTCGTGCTCACCGGATGCTGCGTCCTCCTCTGCTTCTTCCTGTGCGGCCGGGCCGACTCCGACGACGCCAACCAGCAGGCCTGAGGGAGACCGCGGGGAGAACTTGAGCTGCCGTGCTTCTTGCTTGACTGGAGCTGGAGCTGTTGGCCTCTGCTGTGCGAAAACAACTTATTATAATAATCTAAGTTTCAAAAGGAGAGTAAATATTCAGTTGAGTGACTTTTATTTTTTTATGGCTGTCGATTCTCTATATGCCTCCCAACCTTTGTGCATTTTTAACACCGGCTGTCTGCGTTTTTGTTCTTTTTTTGCTGTATTTTGTCTACCACTGTGAATCAATGAATGAATCTATTGTTTGTGTGGACTGCGGTGCTGAAAGATATGTTTGGTGGGTTGTTTACATCTTAAGATTTTTACCAGGATCAAGAGAAAAATCATAAAACTTCTCTTTAATTTTCTGCTTGTGCTCATTTATTTTGCGCCGGCGTCTACATTGAAACACGCGTCAAATCTTATTGTTCAGCTATATTGTCAAATATATTCTCTACATTTAAAATGTAAAGTTAAATAGGTGTATAATGATTGCGTTTGACGGCTTGTTTACCTTTCGTGTTTGACATTTACGGGCGTAATTAGTAAGGTAGAGGCACACCGAGACATAAGATGAACAGTTGACAAATCTGACATAAGTGATAGCTTCCACTCTTCAGAGTGGAAGATGCTATAGAGAGAAGACTGGCTGGTTTCAGTGAAGTCAGAGGAAGGAAAAAAAACAAAAAAAACAAATAGCTTGCAATGGAGACACGGTGCGTCCTAAAAGTATCAACTATTTCAAACGAATGCTTTTGTTTTGCAAAGGGCTTACACCAACTAAAACTATGTAAATGCCACAAACTTTCTAAAATGAACTCTTCCGCTAGGCTTTATTAAAAGTGAGCCACTTTTCTCATTTCCTATGTTAAATAAGCCTTCAACAGCAGAAACATCTGAAATATCCCGACACCTGTTTATTCATTTCATTAATACATAATTTACATACAAAACACAAGGTGAAGTAACGGCGAGTATTTAAAACGTGACAGGCTTCCGTGAGCAGAAATATGTTGAAGCTTTGCAGGATGTCCCCATCGTTAAAACTTTCGCCAGTCTTTAGTTTCTCTGCCGTGGACGCGGACTGGTTGGCTGAGGCCGTGACGTCATCAGCACGACTTGCGGGAGAGGACTTCCAGGGACTTTGCGTGCGCGGGTTGGTAAATCAGAGCGAAGTTGGACGGGCTCAGCTGGCCGTTGCCCTGGGCGTCAACCGTCCCCATCAGCACGTAGTTCCGACCTGGAGGACAGAAAAAATAAATTATAAATAATTTTTTTTTTTTTTTTGCATTTCAAATACTTTGCAAGGAAAGTTTCAGTTATTGAACTGGGGTTTGTTGGAGTAAGCTTTAAGATTAAATATCTTACTACGCTGAATAACCTCCGTTTGAAAACAGCGGAGACTTTCAACTAATGACTTGTCAGAAACTCCTTGAACTTCCTCAATGATTCTTTTCTGGCCCTAAACTGAAAACCTGCCGATACGTTTATTCACAATTTGTCTCACTTGATTGACTCGCACACCTCAACTTAATGATATTTGAGACTTAAGCAAACCTTGGTTTAATGTGGTGTTGGGACACAAGATGCTGTAAAAAGCCTAAATTGACACTGTTTAGCAAAAACATCTAAGAATGCTCGCCGCTTTTTAATCAAACAGCAGCTCCTCTTATGTCGTATGAAATACGGATACAAAGAAATGCATGGCTCTGTGTTGTACCTTTGATGATCCCAGGGCATTTCTTGCAGGCGGAGCTCAGGGTGACTGACTTGATGGGTCCTGATCTGTTGATCTTGAGGCTCCCGGCCTTATAGGCTTTGATCAGAGACACCTCCAAAGTTGCTGAGCCGCTCGGATCAGGACTCAGAGAAGTCACCTTCCCTGTGATCACTGGACGGGCGAACAAAGAGTTAGAGGAAAAACAGAAGAGACTTTAAAGGAGACAGGTGGTTGCTAAGCAATAGCCTTTCTGAATCAGGATGTTTATTTCCATTTCTAGGATATAAAATGGTAACATAACCCATTTTTTACAGAGGAAAAAATTGTGTTTTTGTTTTGAGAGGTACAGAATGAAGCAAAGTCTTCCACACCATCCCTTATTTCTTCAGTGTTGGCTTCTAAAAAGTCTATCTTTTGTGTAATTTTTTAGAACAGTTTTGATTCCTAGAGGTCTTTTTTCTTGCTGGTGTTACTAGTTATTAGAGCGAAGAGTGTCCTCGTTATTTTCCCTGCTGGAAAACACATTTCTGTGGATGGATTTTGTTGAATGAGCCAATTCAACAGGTACAATTAAATAAAATGTCCAGAGATATAAAACAGGTTAAATGTCATTATTACTTAGGGAAAAACCTGGTAGTTAAAAGGATGTCCTAATGTTTGTTTGTTTTTTTAAGCCAGGAGACAAAAGATGTTTTACGAAGGAGCTGGAGTTACTCCTCACCAAAGTCATGTGGGCAGAAGTTGGAATGGAGAGTCCCTATCCTCGCGCAGGGTTGAGTACACAGTGGGTTGAGAGGCGAAGCTGCAGGAAATGTTCACACAAACACGCATTCAGACAAGGAATGCATCAAGTATCATCCTGACTGATACAGCTCCATTTCACTCACCTGTCATGTTGACGGCAGGCTTTTTGGTCACAGTCCTGCTCAGTTCTGGTTTAGTTGTTGTTGTTGTTGTTTTGGGCTTTACCTTTGGCTTCACTGTCGGTTTCAATCCAGTCTTTGGGGTTGGCTTCATAGGTTTGACGCGAGGTTTCATGGTGGGCTTAGGCTTCACCCAAGGTTTCCGTGAGGGTTTGACCAGGACTCTAGGTTTTGGTGTTGGCTTAATTATTTTGGTTTTAAGTGTATTTTTGTCCCCAGGTTTAGCTGTGGGTTTTCTTATGGGCAACTTAGGTGTGGGTTTCACTGGTTTTGGTTTGGAGGTTGACTTGACTGCAGGCTTGGGAGTAGGTTTGCGGAGTGGGGGTTTCTTTACCAGAATCCTTGAAATCGGTTTTTTGGGGGGTTTGGGTGTTGGTTTAAAACGGACGCCAGGTCGTGGTTTAACAAGTGGTTTAGTCGTTGGTTTGGTTGTTGGTTTGACAGGTTTAGTCGATGGTTTGACAGGTCTCGTCGTTGGTCTTGGTGTTGTTTTGAGAGAAGGTTTCAAGGTGGGTTTAATCGGTTTTTTCACTGGCTTTTTAGTTGGCTTAGGAGTTGATCTTAAAGCTGGTTTGGTGGTCGGTTTAGGTGTTGGTTTGGTGGGTTTCCTTGGCTTCGAGGTTGGTTTCTGTGGCCTGGAAGTTGGCTGAAGTCTGTAGATGAAGTCACCTCCAGCTGTGGGTGTGCGGGACTCACGGGGCACACTGGAGTAATGCGCCATGAACCCGTCTGAGGTCACACTGAGGTCCGACACAAACTGGACAAGGAGCTCGTTGCCATTTGTCACTACCGTTCTACATAAAGGTTGAGAAAATGTCATTGAAACCTCAAAATGCAATTCCTGAAATCAGTTAATTTTAAAAGTAATTTCTTAGCAAAATTCTCACGGCGGCACTCTATCTCCACAGAATTTCCCGATCCTCCTCGAGTCGTCGGTCTCTCCTCCGTTGAACAATGCCACATAGTCGTAGCGACAGTACAAATCAGACTCCAAGTCCAGCTTCTCAAACTTCACTTCAATCACCTGGAAGGCAGATGGCAACACAAACTATCAGCTTTACGACAGGGAGTGACGCAGGAATGTTTATCCCTGCGTTTTCATGAAATGAGTACAGTACAGCCACAGAGAGGTGGACTTGGAGGTGAGGGGAAATACAGAGGGGCTTTTAGCTCTTACTGTCGCCCTTGGTTACTACCCACCCGCCCCCCCCATTTCCTTAAGGTCAATCTCTTGGCTGGCATGAACACACCTGCAGAAACTCAATGAACTCTTTTATTTAACCCTCATTACCTTCATGAGCCACTGTCACACTTTTCTCTTTCCCATCTTTCACAAGCACATCCATATGTTAGTCAATGTGAATCAGTAACTATGTTTCCTATTGATGGGCATTTTACAGTGGATTAGTGTCACTCAACTCTATGGTAGCAGTGTACATATTTAAAGTAGAAACATCCACAGAAATGTACATTTTGTCCATTCTTCTATCCAAAACAACTCAAGCTCAGTCAGATTCGAGGCAGAGCATCTGTGAAGACACAGCTTCAAGCCTTACCACTGATTTTCAAATTGATTTAGGACTTTGACTGGGACATTCACCCTTAGGTTACATTCCACAATGAGGCCTGCCATTTGTCCATTTAGCTCCATGTCTAATTAACTCTCATCATGTTTCCTGTGCCCACTCAAGAGAAGCATGATGCTGGCAACCCATGCCTGACCGTGGGGATGGTCAGGCATGGGTTGACCATCCAAACTTATCAGTCAGTATATGGAATAAAATCCATCATTTTAGTCTCAGAGCAAAGCATTTTTCTCCAAACGTTTGTTGTGTTTCCATGCAACATTTTTTGCCATGTTGCAAACAAGAGTTCTGCTTGGAACATTATCTAATAATATAACCCTACTTTAAGATCACCATAACATTAAAGGGGCATTAATCCTTTTGCAAGGTCTCAAATAAATAAAAAGAAATTGTGATCAAGCCGTCCATTTTTTAAAATTGCTCTTCTGCTGGATAACACAAAGAACACCAGGGGGCGCTGTCTTTTGTAAACAAGGTTAAAAAAAGAAAATAAGAGAAAACTTCTTCAAAGTTAGGAGGAAAGTTAGTTACATTACCATAATTAGTTAGTGTGTGGCGATCAGCTTACATTGCTTGGCTCGACGGTGATGTGCCAGGAGCAGCTGATACCTGCTGGGTAATTGGAGTTGGGCCAGTTGGGCGTCTTCACAGAACCCTGTGGTTTGGTCAGACGGCCTCCACAGAACTGGTCCTCTGTGAAGTCAAAACAGGAAATGCTCTAGTCCAAACGAGATGCATGCATGCACACATCGTGATTAGATTGGGGCGGTGGCTTTGCGCCCTTCAAGATGACGAGATTTTTTGCACATTATAAATAAAACAGAAAAAATTTCCAGTCATTGAAGTTCAGCAGATGGAAACTAAGACGTCCAAACCTTCCATATGTGGCTTCCCTGCATTGAAAGACGCGAGAAATCCTCTCCCTCCGGTGGCGTCATCGGACACCATCTCCAGCATCATGGTGTTGGAGGTGGAGATGAGTGCGCCTGGCCTGAACGTCCCGCAGAAACGGCCCAGCTTTTGCACCAGGCGCGAGTGACCGTTGTAGACGTCCAGGTAGTCGTAGCGACAGGTGGGGTCAGCTTCCATGTCGAAGAGGCGGAAAGACAGCATGACTACATGACTCTCTGGGACCTGGTGCATCAGGAGAGAATGAAAATAAGGCTTTTATTACATGCTCCAGTGTAATTCTGGTTGCAGTGGGTGTCCACACCCGGGGACAAACAAGTTGAATATCACTGAGAGTACTGGAAGCACATGAGGAAGAGGAAACAATGTCCAGTCCTTCTCAGAGGTATTCTTCGCTCGTTATGATGTATCAGAAATGTATCAAGCCTGTTTGGTTATCAGTTACAATATGCTGCTATCAAGAAGATCTAAGATATTGAAATAAAGCCAGTCAAAGTTTGAATGTGAGGGAACAGCATCACCTCCATCTGCACCGTCACCTGGAGGATCTCCATCTGTCCTGTCAGCTGAAACGTCCTCATCTACACTATCGCGCTCTCTCTTCACTTTACCTGCAGGGTCTTTGTCTCTCGATCTCCAGAGCATGCTTGTCCTCAGTCATCATCGACATCGCCATCGTTGTCACAATTTCTTGTTTTATGTCATCCAAAGCGTTTACATGCATCCTCTTCAGAGGTTTTTTTTATCAGAGCAGCCGTCTTGGTCTGAGGTCGGACACAAGATGTCAAAAGTGTCCCTCCACTCTCAGTCTTCACTTTCGGAGACGACGTCATCATCTTCAGCATCTGCTATTGAATGTTTAGCATCCCTGACATCTCCCCCAGACTTTAGAACCTTGACTTTTTGACAATCTTTAGTCGTCTTTCTTCTTTATATCTCCATTACTTTCTTGAGCCTCCAGAATGATGTGGTGGTAGAGATTTCAGGGGCTTGAAGATTACCCCAATCAGCAACTATTAATCAGCATGTAAAAGCTTGTGTTTCCTGAGGACGTCAAGGACGACCGACTGTTATTGAACTCTCAGCTGTTGCTAGGAAAGACCATCCTCTGCTACTCCTGATGCTCTTACGTCTCAATCTGCATTCTTTGAGGGTCAGATCCTGCAAATTTTAGATGTGTTCCTTTGTTCTACACGCTTGAATTCAATAAAAAAAAAATTAGTAACTGAATTCAAGTGTGCAGATCAGGTGGAAAACATCAAACTCTTCAAGGACAGAGCTTCCATGAAATACCTTTTCAAAGAATTTTGAATATATCCTTGATGAGAAACGGAGCGCGAATGAATAATAAGAAATTTGAAATGGAAACATTAAAAGCAATTCACTCACAGTGATGTACCAGGTGCATTTACTATTGGGTTTGTAGAAACTGGGGAACCCTTCACTGGCCACGATGCCAGAGTCAGTGACCAGGTGACCTCCGCAGGGGAACATAGTCCTGAAAAAAAGGAGACATTTTTGCTGTGGACTCCATGAAATGCATCTTCCCTGATCGGCCAAACTGAAAAGTTTGGAGGTAAAATTTTGCATGCACACGTCACTAAATACGCCCGGTGTGTGTAACAGTGGCAGCCTGTGTTCTTCGAGGCCAGAGGGAGGTGGAAGTGGTGTGTTTTCACTTGACGCGTGGTCAAGCCAGGCCAGCAGCCTTACCCCGCGTATACTGTATGTGTGCTGCGTGAGGGCTGCACCACAAGAAAGTTGACAGGAGACACACTTTTCTGCACCAAATAGGCACTTTCAACCTGCGACGCAACAGACTGCTCACACATGGTGCCTAGTGACACACACCCACCACTCCACACTCAGATAAACACACATCAAAAGCTCGACCAGCTTCAGCTTTTAATTTTGCTGCACCCACTGTACGCAGAGGGAGTCTTCCACTTCTCCAGCAGTTTGTCATCTTGTAAAATCTATGGCTATGTATATTTGCTAAGATTGCGAAATTTCTGCTATTTTCTCTCTTGTTTTGTCATGTGTTGTGAGTCCACTGTGGTGCTGTTCGGCCACAGTTGGCTGGACTATCCCAGTGGTTAAAGTCCCTCCCTTCAGACCCTCTGGAGCTTAGCAGCCCACAGGTATTTGTTTGTTACTCATGTTCAATTTACACCCTGTGCGTTTGTGGAAGGCCAGGCTTCGCTGAAGCTCTAAAAAAAAAAAAAAAATCAAAAAAACAAAACAAAACAAAACAAAAAAAACACCATAAAACTCAGCTCCAGACATGAAGAACTCTGCCAAAGTGTTGCAGCCACCAGATGCAAAGGCATCGGTGAATATGCCCAGTTTAATTACTACGTCATTTTCAAACGTGTGTCATTTTCTTTTGTGCAAGTTTACAGGATGTCAGTGACACGCTCCCAACTCTAAACACTTCCATTTCCACTGCACTCCCACTGATCCCAATAAAGGAATCGGGCCAGACTCCCAGTCCTGATCTTCAAAATAACCTGGCACTTGTGCACACTTGTGAACATTTTTTGTAGGGGGGGAAAAAAAAAACCATAAGCTACAAAAAGGGGGATGGTATCAACACGTATGAACTCTTACCTTGAGTCTGTGTTGTTCGCCTGACTCTGCCCTTCGGTCCATCCTAAAGCCAAAGAAAGGACAAGAAGACACACAGTCGATGCCCTGTCCTCCATCCTGCTGTCCTCAAAGAGTAGGAGAGAAGACAGAGCAGGAGGACGGAGGAAGGAGGGACAAGTCAGGCATAGGCGTGGAGAGAGTCTGAGGTCAGGAAAGGGAGGGAAGAGGTGGCAATGATGAAAGGAAAGCTGAGTGAAGGTTGTTTGACGAAGGAGAGAGGGTAAATATAAATGGACGGAGTCCCTGCTTCAGCAAGCATCCCACGTATTTGATCCAGATTACAGATATCTATGCAGCCCGCCTGCTTTTTGTCACGTCTCTAGTTGTAGTGATGTAAAATAAAAACGAGGACGTGTCACTGATTCTGGGAGGACAATGATGACAGTAGTAAGAGTTCGTCACATAAGCGACGGCGTTGCAGGTTCTCATCCCCGGTTGCACACTCCACACAGGTGATCCCGGCGCACGGCAGCCTCAACTCCAGGAGCTTGTCACCATCAGCGTTCGAATGACTGAATGTACTGCGAAGTGGACGCGACGAAGCGTTACACAACCGATCCATTTACCATAATGTGTTTTGCGAGTCAAGTGGCTCGAATGAACTTCTTGGGTTGGGTTCCTGGGCTGGCCGTTGGAGATAGGGTTGGGTTGGAGAGTAGAGTTCCTGCTCCTTTGCATGAAAATGAGTGCATTGAGAAGATGCAAGCGTCTTTTGGAGAGGCTTCCTGGAATCTTCCTTTTTGGACGTTTTGTGATCCGCACCAGAAGAAAACTGTGGGACGGACCCAGAACGCCAGGAACGTGATCCAAGATCGTCTTAGGATCCCCGAAAATATTGCACACCTTCAGTCATTTATTTTTCTGAACTATCAAGACTTCACATGAAGAGGTTCTGTCGGAGGATAGTCACAATTGTCCAGAATTGCTAGGCCAGAATGATTAGTCCAGAGAACAAATGAAGTGAGAACTGTGATGAGTCCAATGTGCCAACATTGAAGGACCCTCGTCTCGTTCATGTGAGGGCTAACCCACATCTCTACCCAAGATCAAAACTTCCTCCAACAGAAATCTCTTTAACAAACCACAAACAGTTTGGTGACGACCAAAGTGTTTCTCTCTGCATGTTGGAGCACTGTCACAAGACAAAAGTAAAAACAAAGAGTCTAGAAGGTCAGAAGATTGAAATGGTGGATTTTGTTTTTGGCAAGGAAACAGCTCTAAACGTGAAAACCTAAATCTGACACTATAAGGTCGGACCGAACGTGCGAAAACAAATAGCAGGAGTTATCAGTAAAAATGGACAACACAGTAAGTCAAGACGTATTGTTTAAAATTGTTTTTGCATCAAGAGTTTGAACTTACAATGCTGCAAACCCCAACATTTGTGTCACTGCCAAACATATGGCCATGATTGTATGTATAAAAACCACTTCACTGCACAGCCAGCAGGAGAGCAGGAGTCCTTTTAGTGCCTGCATTTAAAAAACTTGCTCAGGGTACCTACTTTCAAATACACCAGCAAATCAAAAAACACTAAACCCCACATAGAGTTTAGCGAAAGAGCATATTTTTGGTTTGCTTAAACAAAAGGAATATTTGATTGCTCTTTCTGAAGAGCAATCGTGAGGAAAGGGCACTGATGTTGAACAAGATGGCTTGACTAACGGTTAATGCACTGTCTCACAAATGAGGTCAGGACTCTTCAGCCTAATCAATCCCCTCCTCTCTAAACTCGATCTTCCAGACCTTCCCAGTAACGCTGGAACCAAAATAGCCAGTGACCAGGCTCAACCCCCAGATTCAAGAGTCTGATCGTGCAAAATGTGTGCGTATGCTGAAAAACTAACATTTACTTTCACTGGAATTTCTTTTGCAAATTTTTACAATTTGCACCATGTTTATATTGTGTTTGAAGTATTGAAATAGGCAGTTATGAGCAGTTTATAGGGGGAAGTCTCAAATATTTGGGGATTTTTTTGCTATTCACAGGCAATTGCGGTCCCCAAACTATGCGAATGCCGGGGCCCACTGTTCCTTTGTCACGTTTTCAACAACAATAGTTGAATTCTTTACCCTTAATTTAATTTGTGTGGCTCAACTTTCTATGGCAAACCATGGAAAGCTAAATAAAATACAGCTGGCTTCGTTGCCAAAAACGTCTGACGTAAATGAAGCCCTGCTGGGTTTCGGGGTCCTTCAGTGTTTCTGCTGTCAGCTGACGCCCACAAATGCAAACTGTTTATTTTAGAGTACTGGTATCTTCTACATCAGCATCAGTGGAGGTGATAGTTCTCCATCCATATGGTAGCAACTACAGCTGCTATAAAATCCCTGCCTTTTTATCTCCCATGCTGAAACCGTCACTCAGAAAATGTTAGACTAATCAACTAAGCTGGCCTGCAAGACCATACATTAATTGTCAAAGTAGTAGTTTCAACCTACTTTAATGGGCTGGATTTCAGAGTGTAGAGCTAATTAACTTTTATGGCCAGCTTTGATGTTGGCCATGACTGAACATTAGCTCACAAAATCTATACCACGCTGTTCAGACGTAAGTGAGTACATGTGAAGTTGAAATGCCAGCAGAGAAGCCCACTCGAACTCAAATATGGCAGATGAACATGTAAAACTTTTCATTTGAATCTGAATGAATGAGATACTCTGCACACTCAAGCTCTCTCATGTTCTGGCGAATATCTGTCAACATCGTAAAGCTGCAGGATGTAACGTCTATAAAAAAAATGTTTTGTTTTTTTTACGTATTTGTTAAAACTATTGCCATATTATGACGGTATAATATGGGTAAGACCTACTAGTAGCATTTCATTAATATATCACTCAAGTGCAATGAAGATGCTGAAGGTATGTTTTTGTTTTTGGTTGGTTTAGAGCTGCATGTGGGCGTAAAAGCGCCGCTGAAATTTGACTAAGAAAATTTCGCATTGTAATGGAAAAAAAAACAAAACAAACAGAACGATGACTTTTTGCTTGGTTAATGTGACAAAGTTTCCAAAACAACTTCAGGCTGTTGTTTTTGCCTGGACATGAAAGCGCAGTTAAAGTCAGAGCTCGTCTCAAAGGTTAATTTTATTTAACCTTTATCGCTAATTAGCCTTTTTTTGTTTGTTTGCTTGTTTTTGCTTTTCACTCTTTTCACGCGAGGAAAATCAACATGTTGACTTTAGCTTTTTGAGAGCGGTCCTTCTATAAGCTGCTGCTTTGTGAAAGGTGCAAAGGCATGAAAATAGTTTTCAATTCCATCTGGCCAAGAAACAAAAACGGTTCACATGTGGCGTGTTGGATGCTGTCCGACAGCCTTCTCACTCTAGAAAAGTTGCCGTCTTGGCTGTGGCTTTGTTTTGTGTGACACAGCAGCAAGCACAAGTTTAGACTCAAGCTGACGAGCCAAGAAAAGCACAGTATAAGGTTGATCACGGGGATTAAATTCCTTTGCGCATTGTTAGAAACCAGGGGATGAAATTGTTAAAAGTGCAGGAGAGAATGCTAAATAGCCAGCCCCCCAAAAAAGAATTAGTTTTTAAATGTAGGCCTACTGGGCCATGGATCAGAAGCACAAGCAAATTTGGTACAGAAAGAAAGTTTCTAATTAGAAAAGCTTTCAGCTAATTGATCAACACCTACTCTCTCATAACTGGTTCGACACACAATAAAAGTCATTACTGTCATCACTGTAATAAAGGGTTGCAGTGAAGTCAACTTTCCCACATTGTTTGTCTGAACGAGGACGTGCCTTTGTCTTTTTTCGGCTGCGGTGAACACTTTGGGTGGAAACCGCAGTTTGAATAGAAGGAGGCTGCGGCCGGGTGGGTAAAAGCAGCTGCCCTCGTCTGCTCTCTGCCTCCGGCTCCTTCTGGACACATCTGTGTACCCGGGCCAACTGTCGAAAAACACCCACTGACAAAAATAGAGTCGAAGGACATAAAACTAACTGCCGGAGAAAGGGAAAAAAAAAAAAAAAAAAAATCAAACGTCTAAAAGGATCGTGTTTTAATGACATTTGAAGGGATTTTATTTTCATTTTGTACAAAGAACTTCACAAAATGTTTAAGAAACTGCAGCAGATGCCACTGACGCCATGGAGAGCAGAACATCACATGACCAGAACGGTGCCACAGAGAGACAGAGAAAGAGAGAGAGAAGTGAGCGGGGAAAACAGGGGGAAACTTGTCAGGGTGTTCATGAAGAAAAGCACTGAACTCTTTGAAAAGCTACTTAAAGCCACGAGCGAGCACTGCTAACACATAAACTGAGAAGTGACCACCACTTGCAGGAATACCGTCCGTCACAGCAGCATTATTCATCGTCCGCATGAAAGCTTGAACTGTAGAGTCAGTTAAAGTGCCAGTCAGTTTTCTGCTGATTGCCGCCGTGCCACGCGGGGCAGCTCAAACCAAAGTGATGACTTGTGGGTTAAAAACTTCTTTTTTTTTTTTTTTTTTTTCTTTTTTCTTTTCTGACAGCAATTCAGACATTTTTACAACATGATTTATTCATTTTGGGGTATTTTTTGTCTTCTGTAGCTATAGGGGCTTAAAAGTACAAAAATATACTCAAAGTAAAAAAAAAAAAATAAAAAAAAAGCAGTGTTTCTAGAAACATTCAATATGAAGAACAGTAACAGAGGAAATGTCCCTCTGTCTTCTCAAGCTTCAGCTCTGTAATGTGGCTCATCAGTCTTTATTTCTAACACATTCACCCTTCGTCCTCTATAAACTTTACAGCTTAAATAAATATGCATTCAGGAACAAAAGAGAACAAAAAAAGGAAAGAAGGAACTAGACGTCACTCTCTAAAACTGAGTGGGAGTCTCTGGTGGTTTTCAAGGCCTTTCTCCTGCAGTCACATACAACATGCCTGATGCTGTGTGATCACAGTCAGACATTTAGAGCAGTTCAGTCTGACCAGTCCAGCAGTAAATGGCAGTGTTGTAGATTAATATGCACCTTACCATCCCCAAAGAGCGTGCAACGTGGAGCTCTACATGTCCTGGAAGGTGCGTGATTTATTTATGTTTTCTTCTGCTTATCAGCAGAAACGTGATAAAACTCAATCGCTTCTCATTTAGATTTTAAGTCTCTTCTTTGTCTTTCACAGTTTCTGCTGCCAGTCTCGCCTTCTCTTGTGCCTTCTCCTCTGTGTTTTCTTCCGTTTTGGCGTCTTTCCTCTGCCTCTCGTCCTCCTCGTCCTCGTCTTCTGCCTGGACGTCGTCCATGGCCGCCTCTGCGAGAGCCTTCCCGTCCTTGCCGCTGCACTCCTGGGTTTTCAGCACGGTGCACAGCTCCATCTCGTGGATCTCCACGTCGAACGGCGTGGCGGGAGGCACCAAGGGGGGACACTTGCACCCCGTGCAGCCCTGAAACCACAAGGAGACGCACGTTTCATTGACATTCCTGTGGGTGCGCGCACTCTTGCTGGGGACGCGGGCGGAGCTGGGGAGCTTACGGAGATGTTGATGGCCCGCGGCAGGCGTCCCGTACGGATCCAGGGGTGGACTTGGCTCAGCTCCTTCTTCTGCTCGTCCGTGAAGCGAGGCTGGTGTTTCTGCAGGTTCCTCAGAGCTTCACGGTCCTCCTGCAGCACTGTCTCCATGTTTCTGTCCATAACAACAGAACAGGGAGGGGATTATTTGTTTATTTATTCATTTTAAAGTGATATTTGTTGCCCCTCAGCAGCCGATATTTTACAAATAGACATAGATGCAGCAAAAGTTGAATGATGCTGTAGGATAAAAAGGCCTACTTTTCCACAGGAAAAAAAAAACCCCAACAGTTTTTCAATCATATGATAGTGAAAAGACGTACTAAAACAAAACACAAGAATCAGCTAAAACATGAGAGGCCTGAGTGGGGAAGTCACATGGTACCTGACGGGCAGCTGGTACGTCATCATGACCTTGTCGTCAGTGTTTGCCATCAGCAGCCAGATGGGGTCCTGCAGCACACACTTGATGAACTGATCCTCCCCACCGTCTCCTCCAGCGCTGCTGCCGCCCCCTGCTGGCTGCTTACGGGAGTGGTCGTTCTCAGAGGAGTCGATGCTGCCAAAGTACTTGCTGGTGTGGCTGCCGCCTGATTGAGGGGGGGAAACGAAACAAAAAACAAAAAGCAGGTGAAGCTAAATGTCACTGAGTCAGTTGAAAAGTTCGTAACATCCACGTGAAAGAGAGGTCAGTGACCCCGACTTTTTTGAGTGCGATGTCAGTGGAAAATTTCTCAAAATTTGAGGTTTCAACTGAGATTGTGCAACAATTTATTTGGGTAAGCCCAGAAAATTCTGCGTGGTAACGTGACTCAAACTATGAGCAGCAGTAAAGGAACAATGCACGTATTCTTTAGGCCTCCATCCTGAAACTGCGACTCTCTGTGTGCCGCCCTTTCAGAATTCCACGTCACACGCTGCACATGTCTGATGTCCTCTCCAGAGACGAAGACATGTGCACCCGTCCCTTGCATCGCTGTTTCCAGATATAAAGAGATTTTGCACCACGGCTACGTAATCAGACGTGACGATCAAAGCGATGCCGAAACCGCAGACTCAGCGCCGACAAATAGTGAAACTAAACCAGTCATCTGCAAAGTAGATGAAAGGAAACGCTTCTGATTTGGTGTTCCAGAAAACTTGAATTAATAACAGAGCAGAAAGTGCCGAGTAGAGGAAAGTGACAGAAGCGAAATGCTTTGAAAGGTCAGAACTGACAGGGGAGCGGGGAGAAGTGGCTCTGAGAGGAAAACCAGCTGCTTTTCACCCTTTATCTGTTTTCTCTAACATGTTTGCTTGATTAGACAAACTGAGCTCTAAAAGCTGAAATTAATACGAAGCTGATTTTCTCACTGTATGTACAAGCATTCTACACAGCTGAAAACGTCTAATGTTTAAATTCATGCTGGAATGAAACAAAGAAAATTCACAAACTTTCATTTCTAGCCATCTTTATGTTGCGTTTTTCTACTTCCACGTCGAACTGAGGCTGTTTGAGTCTTTAGGTTTTCAGGTGTTTTCAACTTCTCTGCCCTTGGAAATAAATTGCTGAAAAGTTCATGCCTGGCAAAATTGGAATCGATGAATATTTTTGCTAATCATACAGTGATAGACTTCAAATACTTGGAAATTACCTTATAAGCCATCCTAGCTTGTCCCCCTTTGTATGTGACCAACGATTAGAAATTCAAATGGTGATTCTCTGGTCAGTGAACACACAGCAACTAACTGCTGACAGGCTGAGCTGACAAAAACACTCTTTCAGATCGACAAAGACTCCAAAGTTTGCAATTTTTAGGTGCAGAAATGCATCAAAATGACGTGGCAGAAAGCACAAAAACATGTACGAAGTTAACACTTTTTTTTTTTTTTACCAAGATATGTTGGTATCTTTGAACATGGAGACTTTCAAAAAGGCTGAATGAAGACCAGCAAAGTTGTTTTGTTATACTTTTTGGAGCTTTAGCCCTCTCTCTCAGAAAATGTTGGAGTCATCTGCAGCAAGTTACCATAAGGATCTAGAGGCTGCAATCATCAGTGCTAATTAAGCTAATCACTAATCACATTTTAACACATCAAGCCTGTTTTAACAGCGAAATCCTGTTTTATGACTCATTCCCTCACACACACATCTCTACCCCTGACTTGAATAATTACTGACTCACATTGAGAAGGTTAGGAGTGATTGATAATTAACCTATTCAATCTCCATCCTTAAGATGAGAGCATAACGCATTTTTTTAAATTTTAAGCTAAAAGCTGAAACTACCTTGTTTAGTAAAATCTAAAACTACAAACTGAGAAAATGATCAAGGTTCACATGATAAATGGGAGGTAGTGTTTAACACAATCGAGGCTGAGGATCACCAAACAAAAATGACAAGTCGAATAAAAATAAATGGTTTAGAAATAACATAACCAGACAAAACCAGATTCAAGACCCTGAAAATGAAAAAAAAAAGAACAAGAAAAGCCATTCTGCTCCTTTTTCACTAGTTTATGTAATCGCTTATGTAACGTTCTTATGACAAGCACAGAATAAGAGTAAATTAAGAAACTATTTCTCAGAGATTAACATTTTGAGCGCAAGTGAACTTCACCAGTCCTCACTAAAGCACCACTTTGCATCCATCATCCAGATAAGAACATGTCAAGGATCCAGAATCAAGCTGAACTTTCTCTGACCCTGAACACTTCACCTTTAACCTCAATAATCATTTAACTCTTTTAACCAAAACGGTGACAGCTCAATGACTCGGTCTACATGCAGAGCCTTGCAGAAGTCTTCCCACTCCATGAACATTTTGGCATTTCAAAAACCAGAAAATTTGTGTTCAGACCCGTTTACTCTGATACCCTAAATAAAATCCAATGACTGGCTTTTTGGAATCACCTGGTAGTTACTTTACAGAGTTTATTTGGAAAAAAAGTAGAAAAAACATTTCAGTCCAATTGTGTTGGTTTGTTTCCAGAAACTG
Organism: Poeciliopsis turrubarensis; assembly: GCA_010277015.1. Taxonomy (NCBI): domain Eukaryota; kingdom Metazoa; phylum Chordata; class Actinopteri; order Cyprinodontiformes; family Poeciliidae; genus Poeciliopsis; species Poeciliopsis turrubarensis. Next base: position 958,128 of record VMRN01000065.1, read on the forward strand.
TAAGCAGTGAATTTTGTGGTTGTAAAGAGACAAAACGTAGAAAGGTTAAAATGTTCGCAAAGTGTGGTATCTTTTGGACCAAATCTACTCACTGGTGCCGCTGGTTCCAGAGGAGCTGCAGCCATTGGAGCCGGAGCCTGACCCTGAGGACCGCGTGCCTGAAGACCCCGAACCGGAGGCGGCTGAGCCGGTGCCCGAGCGAGAATCTTCCTGCAGCAGAAGGTCCAGCAGGTCACTGGAAGTGGACATTGCGTCCTGGTTGGACTCAACGGCTTCAACCTGAACAGACGAGAAAACATTTTGTACCATCTTAAAGATGTTTCTCAAAGCTAAGGTGAAATTGTTGGATTATGGAGCAGAAGAAACTGCCTACATTCTCATTCTCCTTGGATGGATTGTCAGAGCTCCTCTGATTGTTTGAACTTTGCCCCCCAGCTGCTGTGCCCTGGACAGAGGGGGGGGCTTGCTGCGACGCTGCCAAAGCAGTGGCGACTTCTAACCGGTTGCTCGGCGACTCCTCCAGCTGCAACAGGTTGAGAGGGGAGGAGCATCTTGACTGGAAGAGGGGAGACTCCGCCCCCTCGCGGTCAGCAGGGGTCTGCGTGAAGGACTGTGGGGTGCTGCTGCGGGAGGCGGCGCAGGTGCCCGCCATGGGCACAGAATGGGCGACAGAGGGGAGAGGGGCTGGGGGCACCCCGGTGAAAGCGTAGTTGGGGTTGTAGAAATGCCCCGGGGCGGCGCCGGGCTGAGACATGGGGAGCCCCATCTGGGGGAACATGTAGTTGGGCAAAACGAACGCCATCATGGGAGGTACTATCTGGGTGGAGGGGAACCGTGTCGGATCGGGTACGGGCAAAGGCTGGGGCAGCTGCGGGTAGATGGGGTACATTGGAAGCATACCAGTGGGGAAGGGAGCGGCAGGGATGCTGGCCTGGGAGCCCACTGAGGGCCACGAGGGGGAGTTTGTGGAGGGCCCAAGGGGCACGTTTAGAGGAACGGGGGCTGCGTTCACTCGAGGGTCCTGTCGGTTCACAGGCAGCGAGCTGAGTTGGTCTGAGGACTCCTGATGCTTCAGTCTCTTACCGCCGCGGCCCCGGCGGTGAGCGGTGCCGCCTCCAGCTGCTGGGTAATCACGGGAGCAGCGAACGCCTGAGAAAAAAACAAAACAAAAACAAAAAATTGTATGAGCATTTTCTAACCTAAAGAAAAGAAAACACACATTTCCTCTTTATACTGTTATGAAACGCTGCCTTTTCAGTTAACACAAACTAAATTGTTTATGAACGGCATCCAACAACATTTCACAATTTGTAACGTTTTCCATCAAAAAATTACGATGCTGCCAGTACCAAGCTTCTCTGCTGAGATTGATTTATGGGATAACACAAAACTATACAAAAAAAACTTCTTAAAAAAATCTTGCATCTTAAACGAAGCTGCTTGTGCTGGATTTCATTTTGGGCTGTCAACTTTAAGGGGACAGAATACAAATGTGCGGCACACCTTTCAGGTTTCTATTTGCATCACAGCAATCGAAACATTTTGTGCTACTTTGTTTGGTCTATCACAAGAAAATCCCGATAAAATACACTTAAGTTTGTGGCTTAAATTTGAGAAAGTGATGTTCACATCTTACCTCGTGGCAGCGCAGCAGGGGCGTGGCCGCGCACGTTCACAGACGCCGTCTGATCGAGGACCCTCAGCTTACTTAGATCGCTGAAGCGGTCGAGGAATGCCTGCTCCTCCTGCTGGGTGTGGGCCGACAGCACCTCCTTGGTCAGGCCCAGCCGGCCAGGAGCTCCGCCCCCTCCCCCACCTCCCACGCTGCTGCTCCGCCAGCTGTCTCTCTCCGGCTGACTTGCCTGAGGTTGAGGAGGCGGAGGAGGCGGAGGAGGTGGAGGAGGCGGCGGAGGAAGGGGAGAAAAGGCTACAGTTGGATTACTGGGGGCGGTTGGAGCAAGTGGAGTCGAGCTGGTGGTAGCGGGAGGCTTTGGGGTGGTAGCCGGAGGGGGGGCGACCAGTGTTGGAGTTGTAGGAGCCTCTTCCATAACGATGTCTGAGACGGGGGACAAGGAATGATGAGATGTTAAAAACCAATGGCTTTTTAGCTGAAATGACATTCCATAAAACAACTCACAAACACATATATGCGTTCATGTCTGGTCAAATAAAACAGAAAGGAATATGCATCAGGGTTTCCCCCAGTGTATTATAAGCCTGGCGGACCACCAGGCTAAGAATTTCTGATTTATTTTAGTCTTTTTTAAATTTTTGCATTTTTTAAGACTTTATAGTTGGTATTCAGGTATTAGTCTTCCAGTCTTTCAATAACTCGTAATTATCAAGTCATATTTCCAAATTTCCTGTCATTTTTAAACTCAAAAACGCGACAGGCTGCTGGATGAATGACTGTCCAAGCATCCAACCAACGGGCTTAGCAAGTTTTCTGGGGGAAACCTTGTGTATGTATGACTTTCAAAAATACTTAGAAAAGACAGTTTCACTGTCTTGAGGAAAATAAAGCAGGGAAGAAAACAGCAACAAATTTGAAGTCATTAAAATAAAACAACAGTTTTCTTTTACTCAGCATCGCACTCCTGCAACAGCTGTAACTCAGTGATCTAAACACCTAAATCTGCAATTCTGCATAAAATAATTCCAAAGATCTGGACTAGATGCCGATTTATTTTTTTTTGCAAAACTTGATGAGCCTGATTTGAGGCTTTTAGCCGTCTGTGCATTGCCGTTGTCAAATTCTGCTCGTTTTTGGAAGACGGTAAACTTCCAACGCTGCACTTTCAAGGAATGGCCAGATGTTAGGATGGCTTCAATCATGCAAGACGGTCTGTAAAGTAAACACAAATTGCGCCAAAGAATGTTTCCAAATGTTCTTGCATTGATTTGGTCGAAACAAGTCCTTCCTCGACACCATTTTACATGGGCACTGTCGTTTCTCGGACTTCCAACTGTGACTGTACAGTCCAAATAAAACTTGATTTTACAATATAAGGAGGATCCATCTGACACCAAAGTGAGAGTTAAAATCTGAAAATCTGATGGAACAAGTGGGTTCATGCCTATTCCTCATAGACATGAAGACCCTTTTGCATCTAAGCTGTTAATTTTCAAAAGTTGAATAATTATACAACTATTAACTTTAAAAATGTCTAAAGTTCAGAAGTGGCTGTGCACCATGGTGAAAGCTATTTCTGAACTTTTATGAACTTTACCAATTCTGACGAAATAGAGGTTAAATGCTCAGGATTCCACCCAAATCTAATATATGTCAAAAATATTAGACTTATTCTTTGACCTAATATTGGTGTCTTTATATGGAACTTAATAAAGCTGTATTTGACTGGGAATGCAAGTCTGTATGTATAATTTTGAGTCCTCCTGGATTACAAAAAAATCCCCAATACAGTTACAATGTGTTTAAAAATGGCTAAAGTTGTTTGATGAATAAAAAGAGGAGTTCAAAATAAAACACACAAAAATGTCCCAAAAAGTGATGACCAAATCATTTCTGTGATAAGAACTAATCTTTTGTGAACTGTTAATTAGCACTGTGTAAATAAAGGTCAAACATTAAAATAATAATCAAATAATTAGCAGAAAATTCAAATTGGTTTTTGCTTAACAGCAATTTTCAGTTGAAAGTGATGGGAGATTCCCATTGCAGTTAAGTATTTTAATGCATTAATAAATCTAAAAGCATCAATCACAACTACAAGATCTTCAATCCTCTAGCTTTAACAAAGCAATAATTAGACAGTGCATGTACAAAAATTCCTAATCTATTCAGAAACACTGAGGACATAGAAATGATCTCTTATTTTAAACTTCCAAATTGGTAAAAATGTTCTTTGTTATTGTCTACTGCAGACCAAGGTTAAGGAAAGGTTAAGAAAGAGGAAAAAAGATCTTCAAGGCTCGTGGCATTCTCCTTTAAAAACCTGCAGAGAGTGAGAGTGATGACAGTGCCCACCTGACTCGGGAGGTTTCTTGTCTCCTACATGGACGATGGTGCTGCTGAAGCTACACTGAGACGTAACTGAGGCTACACTCTCTGCCTTCGAAGCCATGGTCAGGGGAGGCAGAGGAGGTGGTTCACTTACGAGGTTAACTGAACCACCTGAAGAGAAACCAGCGTTGAAGTTCAGACGCACAGAGACATTGAGAGCCAGATTTGTTAGCAACTCAGGACATGAGACACGCTCACATTTCTGTTTCAGACTGTAGATGTGGATAATTGAATATATTCTGCTTCTAGTGACCTTTAGGTAATAAGTGGAAGACATCGGAGTTTGGTTACCTTTGTTGTTGCCGCTGGCGTCCGGCTGTTTATCGTCATCGGACGTGGACGAGGCGGTGCAGGAGGAGGAGCCGCACTTCCTTTTCACGGTGTTGGGAATGTTACAGCTCTCCAGATATCTGCACAGGATGAATATAGGATGAGTGACGGGCATTGCGAACAAAAAAGAAGAGAGAAAAGAAGAAAGAAAAGAAGAAAGCTGCTTTGAGCCTGCACACAAACCTGATGATGCTGTCCAGACAGTTGATCTGCTGGTAGGAGTAACCGGTTGAGGGCTCCTTCTGCAGAAGAGCCGCAGGTACCAAGGAACTGGGAGGTTGAGTCATGTCCGCTATCAAGCCTCTGATTGGATCGCTGTTTATGGTTCTTACTCCTGCTGCACCTGGACAAACGTGAGAGGAACAGACATTTATGTTCCCCCTTCTTCTCCATCATCATCATCATCAACATTCTTGGATCGTTCATCAGCCAGCTGCGCTTTTATGTTACCTGCACTGGTGTTTCTTCTAGGTAATGGACGGTTGCGGGACTCAATGAACACCTGCTGGCCGTTGGTCTTGACCATGTGGACGTCCTTGCAGATTTGCTGGAACGTCATCTAAAAAAAAAAACCCAAAAAGCAAAACAATAAAAACTCAAACTTGATTTAATAAGGACAGTTGTCGGGATAGAATAGTTTTATTGCCTGTGTTTGCTTTTAAAAATAACGACGTCTCAGACTCACAGGTTTGTGCGTTGCTGCAGCGGCGACTTCGTCCATGGCGGGGCCGTTGCTGTCGCTAGACGAGGCGGCCGAGGCACTGGGGTGCTGCTGGTGGGAATGGCGTGACCCTCGGGAGCCGCTGGACCCCAGTGAGCTGTAGCCCTGAGAGCTGCCGCTGTGGACCGGCTGGACAAGCAGTCGGTGGATCTGCTCACTCAGCTGGACGATATCGGGCGTGGTGACCCGACTCTCGCACCCCATCGCCTGGGTGAACACATCCTCGTTCAGCGGGCTCCTGTAAGCGAGAGAGGTAGAAGTGTGATACTTCTGCTTTGTTTCAAAAGTAACACAAGTTTGTACATTTTTTTTTTTTAAGTGCTTACGTTCTAACTTTGTGACGTCCGACAACAAACGCCACCTTCCTGCTCCAAGGGTTGACGAAGGAGGACCAGCTGGTGTCGATGGTGACGTATTCTCCACTGCGGGCGCACATCCGCAGGGGCGAGTAGTCGAACGGCTGTCCTGCAAACTGAAAGACTGAAAACGAACCACGGGACAAGTTTAGATGGAATATAAAACAAGCATGACAGGCTGATTAGACACATTCACAAGAAAACAAAGTATTGAAGCATCAGAAATGCAGCCCGATAAGACTGACAACCATGTTCAGATCTACAGTATTTACAGTAGGTAAACTACTTTTATAAGAGCATAAAAAATTCAAAAAGTCTGAATAATAATTGATCAAGATCACAAAAACAAGCAAAATAGAAGAGACTGAAATAGCCTCACTTTTCTCATGAATGGCCACCATCATTGGCCTGTCCTCTGGATGGATGTAGAGCAGGATGGGTGTTCCCACCATGTCCTGGGGCAGGTAGCCTAAAAGCGGTACTGCCCTGAAAGCACACAATCAGATCATGAGAACAAATCATTTTTAATTTGCCAAACACTTTGAACAGTGGTGTGACATTTCATTTTATGTTTGAATTTGTAAAAGTTGCAATAAAACCTTTTTGGAGTGATGATCAGCATCAATCTGAGGTCCTGATCAATATCCTATTGATATTGTTGATTGAATCTGGGCTACTGAAGCAACCAGTTTTTCATTCTTTATATTGACATTCCCAGTGGAAACAAGACTGTCAGTTTGCATTGTGTACCATTTTGCTCAGAAAACACAAATAGCAGTTCAAACACTCATGTTTAAATTATAAAACAGTGAAAAAATGAGCTAAATATGATCCAGGAGAACAACTTTTTGTGTAAGTTTTGTCCAAACGCAGTGGAACTGCACAGAAATAGGTTAGTGCTGAATAATCAACAAGTCAAAAACAATTGCGCAAGCTTAGCCCCTCAGCTAACTGATAGCTGGAGTAAAAGTATATTGAAGATCATATGTTTCAAATCAGAAATATGTTTGGAAACAAACGAGAAAGCAAAGGTTTTTTTTAACCTCATGTTGGATCAGCATTTTAAGATGATCCTTCAGAAAATTTAGTTGGGACAAAATACTTGTTGATGACAATAAAAGCAAACACTGAAAAGTCAAGAACATGTTTTAAAGTGAAGGATTTAAAAGTAGTACTAATGAAATTTGACATTTCTCAGTTTTCAAGCATACACAGGAAGGACTTGTCATATCTCCTGGTTTCAAGTGTGAACTTACAAAGATCCGCATCTTCACAAAACAAATACTGATTGGGACATCCCCAGTATATGGCTATAAGTAAATCACGTCAATGTTGGGGAAGTTAATGGAAAGTTATTCAGATAAAACTATATCTGCGACTGAATTGACTGAACACCTGAAGTCTGTTAGTTGATGTCACAATGCTTTGGCGGGCTCAAAACACTGCCGGCATGCAGCGGCACAACAGTAACCACAATGAGGTCACTGACCTCTCATCAACTTCCTGGAAGAGGCAGCTGGGAGTGTGACTGGTGGTGAAAATCCTCTTGTCTGGAGGGATACGGGGAGCTGAAAGGAACAGAGAGAACAGATGAATATTTCCCTCTCTCTGCGTGAATATATGTAAACGGCTCATTTCTACAGCACAGATGCAGTCGGTTTCTGTGCATGTAATCCATATTCAGAGGTATTTGGCATTCCAAAGATAAATAGTGACACACAGTCTGTCCATTTCTGTCATTCTTCAGACATCAGGAAGACATGTAGACACTGTGAACTGAATCGTTGAAACTGCAGTGCTTGCTTTGTGTTTACATAAACTTTGCACCTGCCTGAGTCCTAAAACCAGACTCCCTCATTTTGTTTTGACTGTAAACTTTGTTTTGTCTTCCTCTGAATCCCTTCACCTCCATGCGTTTATCATTATAAAGCCTTATTAACACCATAATGCAGACTTTTTATCTTGTTAAGTCATGAGAGAGTAAGTGAGAGTGCGGCCAACAAGACACCTTCGTATCCGGAGTGGACCCGCTCAGCGATGAGCAGGCAGCAGGGCTGCGGTTCTGCAGCGTCTGAATCTCTGAGAGTGAGCTGGTAGGGGGTCAGGCGGAATGGGTGGTAGCGCATCTCGCCCCCCTGCGCCCGGTCGGCGCTGATCCGGCAGAACATGGACTTCTCCTGGGTGCAGTCGACGGGAGGAGAAGCTGCGGGGAGGGCAGAGTCGGTCAGTGCGGGATTACAATCCTGATTTTAAGGATTTTCAGGGCTTCACATGAGCGAACCTGAGCCAATGCAGGAGGCCCATGACGGCAGGCGGCAGGGCGCCGTGCTGCTGTAGAAGGTGCTGACGTCCTGCGGGGCCAGGAGCTCAGAGAACATGATTCCCTGGAGACACTCTGGCTTGCAGCGCAACAGGACCGAACACTGAGGGGACACGTACACGACCTTCCCCGACAGGAAGGACACGGCCATAGAGAACGTGTCCTGGAAAACAGACAGCAGGAATTCAGCAAGACAAATTGGTGTTGCAGAGCGCAGTAGGTGAGACTGAAAATATTTGAGGCCAAATGTCTTCTTCACACTTTTTCGGTCAAGAACTCACAACAGAAATAAATAGGAGTATGAACTCACTGTGTTTTTCAGGGTGTATTCTGAAGAGATGTTGTCGAGCTCCTCTATTGTGAAGGTCGATAAGTCCAGACTGCAGCCATGACACTCCTCCACACTCCACTGGTGGTAGTACTCTTTGTTGGCTGAAATACACAATTTAAATCTCTGGTAAAATGCTCCAATAACTGTAGCAGTTCTATCATTTCCCCCCTCCCAAAAATATATGGATATTACATCTTTTTATTCAAAGTGCAACAGAAATTTTGTGTATTTGAATCTTTCTACACATATTAACCTGTAAATGTGGAAGCGGCTGTAGCTGAGCTTGCATTCTGATCACCGCGACTATCATTTAAATGTTCCGGTCTGCAAAAAAAGTCAACCCAACAAAAGCAGCTGCTCACCTCGGACCTGCCTGACACACTGCAGGGCGTATTTGAGAGCACTCAGGGTGCTGGAGTGGCCCTTGGCTTTGCGCTCAGTGGGAAGGCGGAGCTTCAGCTCCTTGATGGCCTTCATTAGTTCCTTCTGCGTCTGCAGCCTGGCCGACTGGTCGCTGCTCCAGCCGGAGGTGGAGGGGGGGTCGTGCTCCGAGCTGTTGGACAGCAGGCTGTAGGCCAGAGAGCCGTTGGGAGGAGACAGACTCTGGAAGTTGGAGCTGGGTGATGAGGAAGATTTGAAAAATTAAATTTAGCAGTACTTTTTTTGTTTGTTTGTTTTTTTTTTACAAAAATACGAAGTGTCTTTTAAAGAGGTCATATTAAACATCTACACATTTAGTCATGCAACTACAGCACAGTTTTGATTTTATTAGTATTTTATTTGACTGATCAACACAAAGAGTGAAAATTAGATGCTTTTAAACACTTTTTGACAACTATAAATACTAAAAGTGTGGCTTGCATATTTCTTCAGCCACACTGAGTCAGTCATTTGTTGAACCACATTTTTGCTGCTGATATTTTGGTTTATCTTTCTTTACCAGCAGAAAAAAAAATCTCCACAGAATGATACAACCACTGACATCTTTCACTGTTGACACGGTGATTTATATTACTAGTTTCACGCCACACACGGTGTTTTATCATGTAATCAGTTTTAGTTTAATAGATTTTATTTACAGATATCAGAGTAAAGCGGGCTGAATAGAAATGCAAATCATAATTTTTTGGTTTTCTTCACAAAACCGTATGAATACACATGTCCTTTTCCTTCCACTTTTGTCTATAAATATATATATTAAAAAATTCCTATAGTCTTTTGGTATTATTTTTTTTCTGAATGTGTGAGATCTTGGCCCACGAGGCAGAAAATGTGCACAAAAACGTGCATGTGATGAGTTCGACGAAGAACGGATGTAGATTTCTTGGAATTGACTGATAAGCATCGTTCAGGTTTCAAATGCTGATATCTCTGGAGAAACGGCTCTCACTTCTAAAAACAGGACTCTGAGGTTTTTACATCACTTTGAGGAAGACAATTTTAGTTTGAAATGTAGTGAAAGGCAATATTGCAAGGAAGTTTCAGAAGAATTTTTGAGAATTTAAATCATGTCATCTCACTTCATGCGATCTGAATTGATTGTTTACTCAGCTGCTAAGCATTCTTTAATAAGATGTGTCTTTGTGCAAATGCTTGCAAAAAGTAGATTGGTTAGAGATGTAAGATAATTTCATCTCCAAAAGCAATTAATCATTTTAGCACAAAGCATTCATCCAGTAGGATTTGATCATATCCTCCCTGACCTAAACAAATCCTGAAATAACACAAACCTGAGGTTGGCTCCACATTTATTAGTGAATAAAAAGGATATTTAACTGTTTTTGTTGATATTTTCTTTAAAACCAAACACATTTATTCAGCTCAGATCTTTAAAACTGACAAATCTGGAATGTATACTTAAGCGATTAAATGCAGATACAGTTTCTAAACAGTGGTAGAATCCCATACCTTTTTTGGGAACTAGATCCAGTTAAAAACCCAGAAATAAAAGAGTGAACAAACAAAGTGAAATGTTCCCTTTGGATCTCAGAATTAACGTGCTATCATGGAAATAACTCTGAAACCAAAACGATTAATAAGATGGACTAAAACCCAAGTTGTGATGCAGCATATAAGAGAAAAAGATCATTTAAATAGAAATGAGAGAAAAAAGCTGTTTATTGTTTCCAAAAATTCAGATTATCATACTTTTGATAGCGGAATCAGAACATTTTCATGCTGGTTCCAGACAGATGTTTTTCTGTAGCAAGTGATACCACTTATCAAGCTCCAAGTTATTAGGCTGTATTATCCATCCTAACCACAAGTACAAAGGAAACACTTCTATCAAAGTATGTGTTTGTATGTATAGGGCTTGAAGGACTCATCTTAAGAGCACCTTAGCATCTTAGAAGAGCACCTGAAGTATCAGAAGAGACAGTTCCCCTACCTCTTGTTGCTGTCTGTGGTTTCCAGAATCATGCCGGAGTCCTTCCCATTGGACGAGCTGTGACTGTGGGAGCTGGGCGCCGACTGGTGTCCACACGAGGTCCCTCCGTCCCTCCCCCTCCTGCCCTCGCTTTCCCTCTCCCCTGAGTCGTTCCCGCTGGAGACGCCGTCCATGTCGTCCGAGTGCTGCCCTCTCTGGTCTCCGGGCGGGCTCCTGGGCCCTCCTGCGGAGGCGCCGCCCTGTTTCTGGCCGGAGACATTGGAAAGGGAGCGGCTGCAGGTGCTTTTCTGCTCATTTCCCTCTAGTGACTTTGCCTCCCGGTCCTCGCTGCAGGCCCCCACCGCTCGCCCCCGACCGCTGCTGCTGGGCACAGACGTGGAGCTGTCATAACTCATAATAGTGTAGAATGAGGTTGTACAGCTCAGCTGGAGCTATTGAAATTTAAGTGGGACTACTATGTAAACACAAGTGAACCATAGTTGTCAACTTAGAGAAAAAAAATGAAGGTTTAAAAACCAAAAAGTGCTTTTCCTTGGTGGCTTCAAGCCCTCTGTGAGAGCAGAAAAGCTTGAAGTGTCACTCAAAGCGGCGCAGACAACAGATGAATTTCTTGTTATGAAACAGCCCTGGCGTGGATCCTCGAACAGATGGGATGAGCGATGGAGTCAGAGTGGGAAGATAAAAAAAAACAGCTCTTGGTGAGAGCAAAAAAAAAAAAAAACATTTGCTGCACTCCTGTAGAGAGGCGAGTCGCTCCAGCCGCTTAAAGGCCACCTGAAACAAAACAGAGAAGGTGCTCACAGAGTGGTAGGGAAAGTTTGAAAAAAAAAACCAAAAAAAAAAAAACGACAGACAAAAACCATCCCATAATATCAGCTCATCACATCCCCCCTTTCCAAGGTAAAACTCCAACGCGGCCCTGAAATGTGTTCTCCGCTCCGCTTTGCTCTGGCTGCTTGTTAGAGAGTGTGGGTGTTGCTTTGCTCCAGCTCATGGGCTTTTTTGCACAGATTAGCCAAAAATAAAAGCGCAGAAAGACAATAATCTTCAGCTCCCGTTTACATGGTGCAACTGCATACGCACTCAAGCTGAATTTAGCAAAAAAGTACACAGTCAGTCGTCACAGCACAGTCCCCTTTTGCCCAGAAGGCGATCAAAATAAACATCACGTCAAGAGCGGGAAATAATGCTGGGCATCGGAGAGCTCTCTCGTTCATTAGGGGTTTAATTGGGGGTATTGCCTCTATATGCTCTTAAATAGCTGCCACCTACGCAAGTAGGAGTCTGGTTCTATTTATTGGCCACCAGGTAATCCTATAAGAGTTACAGATGCGTCCGAGAGACGACGCAGGCCGCGGCTAAGTCGTCAATCCTTTCAATTTTATACACCTGGGTGCTCAAAAAGAAGCTCCCGAAACTGGCAGGTACGCAGTGATGCTCCTCTGCGGAGCTGGTGTGTAAAAACGCCCTCACTTCTATTCTCCCTCCACTCCCAGAGTGGCAGCTCAGACAAAAAAGCTCTCTGCCCTGACGCAGAAACCAGATTATGAGAAGGTAACAGGTGTGGACGGCCAGTGACGACCGCAGCTCATAAATATCCCAAATCAAGGTGATTAAGTTGAATGAGTTCAGTAGTTCTCGGTCCACTGGGTGCCCTTCATTAAATTGCTAAATAGCATTATGGTTAGTCAGATGGATGATACACGCTCTGCACATGGCACAGTGTGTGAGCCGTGTCCGAACTGGGCGGGAGGAGGAGAAATAAGCAGGACGGGTGAGATGCGAGCTTGCATCAGCACACCGAAGAAAAAGATTCACAAGTGAGGTGGTGGTGATGATAAAGTGTTAATGTTCCTTTTCTGAGATTATAACTACAGTCTTCAATACACATTCCCATTAAAACACCGCCATCACATTGACACATATGACACACCTTAAAAGGGTCCGAATGGTCTAGTCAAAGCCCACAAAATTTGGCAAGACTTAAAAATTAAAGCTCATATGTATCATTTTACTTCACCTATACATTTACAGACCTCTTTGTTTTGGCTGGATATGACATGTGGAAAAGTGAAAAAGAATGGATGCTCTTTGGGGATGAAACAATTAATTGTAATTAATCGCGATCAATCGATAATTGAAATAATCGTCAACTAGTTAAGTAAACCGATCAGTTGTTAACTGGAGGGTACAGACTAAAAAAGGACAGTTGCTGAAAGAACAGCAGTAATTGCATTTAAGACATAAAAAAACAAACTGTATTTGTGTGTGCAAATATGTTTTATCCACTCTTTAAGTACCTAAGGTAGTTTTAGCTTCACCTGGTCTAGATTCTGCACA
>VMRN01000065.1:978214-1117094 GCA_010277015.1 Poeciliopsis turrubarensis
TATTATTATTATTATTATTATTATTATTATTATTATTGTTGTTATTAGAATAGATTTCAAGAAAAAGAAGAAGAGGAATTTAACAAAAGTACTAAGAGGAAATATTCCTTTTTTAATTTGAATGAAGTTCAATGTGTATGGAAGACATTTGAAAAAATGAGCTTCATGTATTGTAAAATCTAGTCATTGGCAGATTGCTTATATAATCCAAGTATCACACGTTGCATTTATAGCTTTCTTTTGTATTTTAGGCAGCTGGAAAACTTTGAGCATGCCAATCTTTTGCCTTTTGCTTTTATTCTTTTAGAAATATAATTCTTATTAGGTTAGTAAAATATTAGTTGAAAAAGAAATATAAATGGTGTTTAGACTTTTTAGTGTTATTGCTATTGATGATTATTGAAAAACTTCATATCAACCTTGGATCTTTTCATTGTATTTTATTTGTTTAGCTTCAGTTTGTAGTAATTTACTCTTTAACCATTTATTCCTACTACGTTACTAGAAATATTTTACTTTACATTTTGAATCTTTTTTGTCGTGTTACCCGGCCAAAAAAAAAAAATCAACAGTTTATTTAAATATTATAAACTATTTTACATCACTGAATGACTGCTATCTTGCTGCAGGCTTGTGCAAATGCTACCATCAGAGCTGAGAACCACGAAGCGCTAATTACGATGCGGCTTTGCGTCGTTATTACGGCTGCGCCAAAGCTCAGGCATGCACATCTCAACGTGCTCCCATCATGACATCATGTGTCCCCCGCCCCTTACACGCCCTCATTCACCCCATACACTTGGCCAATGGGAGGTTACTGAGACGCTGTAAACAGAGCAGATGTAGGACACTAAAAATGACACACACACAAACAAAAAAAAAAAAAACATTCTCTTGTGCATAAATATTCAGTTTTTTTGTGTGACTCTTTAAAATGGATATGTGTAAAATTAACCTCTGACACAGTAAAAACCTGAAACATTTTCAAACGTGTTAATTTTCCTCTGAGGAGAAATGCCTTACTCTTATTTGGCAAGAGGGAGTTCCCACATCGCTTCTTCCAGGTGACAGGTGTTTAAAGGGGTTGAGATTCTAGGTTCATAGAAGGTGATGTAGAAATGGTTCAATTTGTTGTGTTTTTGTTTTGTTGCCCTAGACATTTTTGTGTTTTTTTTTTTTTTTATGTAAATATGAGGTAATGGATTACAATCTTGGATAACCCATGACTTGCGACTGGAACTGGAAAGTGCATTTTGACCTCTTGCCAAAAATCAAGGTTTCCTGAACCAAAACAAAACCCAGAAAGCCCTCTGTGTTTCAAAAATGCCACTGTGTTCTTCTCCTCTAAAGCTTTTGCTAGTGCTGATGCGTCTTCTTTGCCAATTAGCTTCAGTTTTATCCCATCCGTCCAAAGAATGCTCTCCTGAAGGTGTTGGGAATTATCAACAGGCAATTTTGTGATTTTTTTTCTTGTGTGTTTTTCCAACAGTTGTGGAGCTCAGATGGGTCTTCATCCATAGAGCCTATTATTGATTCAAAATGGTTGTTCAGAAGAAAAGCTTTTGACTGTTCTCTTGGATCATTTTCTACCATCCACACTATCCTTCTGATCAACCTGAAGTCGTATTTCCTCTTGAGTGCACATGGTGTGAAGGTATCTGCAGTAAACGCTGAGGTTCGAATATCATTATGATGATATTCGATCATAATGATATTATCATTATGATGTGGTTATCATTGTCCATTGGAGTGCAGATAATGCCATATTTTAGAATCTGTCTGTGAAATATCCACCAAATCACATGTAGTTTACTCTACTACAATCAAAGGCACACAGATTTGCATGGGCAATTCCTTTGAAATAAAATCATTTTCAGGGGAAATGACGCCTTGTTTTAATGAGCTGCCAGTTCCAACAATAGAATAACAGGTGTTCAGCATAAAATGTGCCCAATAGAGGGCAGCATTGCAACATATTCTATCCACTTGCAGGAAAACATTGATTTTGAATCGAATACTAAATTGGAAACAACTAAAATGCTATGCTGAACTGGGAGCTTTGATTCCCCAGCAAATCATAAGAGAGAATAAAATTTTAGTTTTGGCCCCAAGAATTATCTGTGTTTTGCAAGTCCATATCAAGAAGTCTCGGTGTCCCAGTCCTGTTGGGGATGCAGAGGGTGTGTGATTGATTCAGACTTGTTGCCCCTTCGAAGAGAACACTCAAACAGAGCACTGGCTACACTTATAGAGTCACGAATGTACATTATGTCTCTGTAAAAGCTTCTTTTTTTTTCCTGGAACAATAACATTTGGATTTATTTTGCATGCTTTCATTTCCGATTTGTCGAAACAAACATGAAAAAAAAATCTGCAAAATCGGTGTTGTAGTTGTTTGACGAAATCTTACTGTTATGATCAGGCGTTTTTTAATGGAATGTGGTTGTTATAATAGCTGACCTTTATTAAAATCCTAAAATGGAAAGCTGCAAAACCAAAAGTTTTGGTAATAAATGTTGGTCATGTTGATATATCTGTGCTCCCACATGTAAAATTAAAATGTATGGATGCTGATTTAAGAGCCATATATTCAGTTGAAACATCAGAAAAACTGATTGTCCAAAGTTCTGTTGAAACAAAGAAGGGGTGCCCTTTTATTTCTGTAAGCACTCTGAGGTGGGCAGGTTCTGTCTTTCTGGATGTTCAGTCTTTTTTTTCTAGCTGGTGTCGAGCCTGACGGGGAACATGCACTTTTGCATGTTCTTTGCTAAAGGTCAGTGGCTAATCAGGGAGAAAGAAAAGACAACAGGTGGTCATTGGGGAGACGCCACTTTTAGCAGCAGCACAGCTTCGATGAACAAAATTCATCAGAGGTAGTTGTCTGTGATTTTGGTGCGCTTCGACTGCAGCACCGACAGAACATGTTTTTGATCAAGACCCGCTTTCTGGCCTGTTGTTCTCTGCATTCTTCAAATTAAAAGCCACGTAAACACAATGCGCTGTTCTTTACATCGTGCCGGTGACTCAACATTAACAAGTTATTTCATCCACACCCTCTCAAACATTGAAAGCAACAGCAGAAAGAAACAGCAGCACAGTGTCTGAGTTGCTATGTTTTCTTGCCTCCCGAGTGACTCATGCCGGTTCATCTGCGAGGCTGTTTGTTCCCCTGCCTGCACACAAACAAGCACAGAACGATGTGCGGTGTTTGCTTGCTCTCTCAATAACTGTGCATTTTGCCAACATGATTATTGGTGTACTTTCAGTGAAGAGCTGTAAAAATTAAAAACAACTTTAAAATATATTCATATTTTTGTGCAGTGGCATGAAGTGATATAGGAATTCCTGTAAAACCATCCTGGGGTTTAGATATGATGTGACAGATAGACCCATTTCTCCTAAGGGCATGTTCAGTTTTATAATTTACATAAAACTATTTTGTGTTTTTATGTATATAAAAAAAGGCCCATCTGTCTTTTCAACTGGCTGATTTTGACCTATGTAGTGCCAAATGTTTGGACATCCCTGCGGTGGAACATCCAATTCCTGAATGTTATTTATGATGCATGAAGACATTCCATGTTATGTTACCTAAATCTGAGGTGTTAATTTGTCATTTTTAGCTCCAAGCATTGGTCTGACTTTGCTTTTTGTCATCCAGAAAAAAAAAAAAGATGAGAAAAACAAAGGTGATTTTCTTTTCCATTTTTTTGGATGAACTGTCCCACTTTGGACAAACACGAAGAATGAGTATTGCAATTACTCATTGATCTCCGTAGACATCAACTAATCATTTGACCTTATTTGATCAGAGTGCTTTATTTCACATGCTTGCTATGCAAAACCATATCTGGAGTGTTGCTTTGCAGCCATTTGGGGGTGCCTAAACACTTGCTTACAAGCGCCGCCTATTTCCTCAAAGTTCCTTCATGAAGCTGCAGTCTCCAGCTGAGCTTCTGCCCCATGCTTTCCCCACATGCTTCCAACAGACTAGCCAAAGCAGCAATTAAGGTGTGCAGATTAGTTTTTACAGTGTACAGAACCTCTGAAACGCACTATGTATTTTCCCCAGCAGCCAGTCTCTGTACAGATTACATTGCCTTGCACAAGTGTGCATCCTCACGCAATACTTTTGAGTTACCTCCAAAGTCCTTTTGCATTCCTGAGCAATAGATTTTGCATGAGAATTAAATACTTTTGAGTTCCTTTTGCGGTCAGTTTTGCGATTTCTTGCACTGATGTGCTAGTCTTTTTATGAGATGTCTGGAGTTTTTACATCTTTTTCTTTAGGATACACATGTGCCACAGACCTGCATACAAAATGCAAAAGCAAAACAGGAGCTTTCCATCCTTTCTCTAAGACATAAACAGAAGCTTCCTGAAAGAAACAAAAAAATATATCCAAGCTATTTGGACTATTTTTAAAAGGATGTATAGATACCTGTGAGTCTCTTTTAAGGTATACTTTTGTGCAATTTAACATTTGAATTTGCTATCACTGTGACTGTACACAAATAGACCAGAATGTATTTGCACATTAACTGCAAGGGAACGCAAAAGAAAAGTAAATTCCCACATGTCCGCTAGGGGGCTCCGAAGTGCTCCGTACGAGTCTGCGTGTTCGGAATCGAGAAAAGCCGCCATTTTTTTTTTCTGGATTTTAAATAAAACGTAAACCCGAGTGGCGGGGGCGAGCCCTCTCGCTCTGTTCGCCGTGTGCTTCTCTCTGTGGGAGGCGGTTCGAGTTCAAACAGGGCGTATCCTCTCGGCACAGAGCAGGAAACATGTTGGTGTGGGTAAGCGGTCCCGCCTCTGGTTGAGTTTGTCCAGAGTTTGGTTCCCAGAGAGAGACGACCAACCGTCGCATCCCCACCAGCCCAACGGCCAGCCTCGGTCTTTTAATGGCTAGCACTGCCCCAAGTAAGTTTACACGCTTTTCCGGTTTCGTGTGTGGATGAAACTCGGTCTAATGCTGGCACTGACAGTGATATTTGTAACGTATTTCACTTAAACGTTTTCTAAAACACTTTTGTTGTACTATCTTGTCTTTATGTTGACGTTGCAACATATTTTGCTAGAAAAACCGGCGTGTAGTAAAGTTGCTCGAGTGTCAGTTTCACTTTTATAATCAGGAACTCAACAGCTGATTCTCATTGATTGAAAATGTAGTCATTGTTCAGACTGTTTGCCCTCGAAATAGAACACATTTTATATAAGTCGGTGTAACATTTTTCTACTGTTAATGTAGCCTTTAAATAGTAACTTCAGCTCAAACTTACTGTAACGTCAGAGGATTTTGCATCGAGAGAGAGATTTGCATTCTCCCTCATTATACACTAATGGGATCCTTTTTTGGGGGGGAAAAACTGCAAAATTATTGACCCCAAACTAACTATTTTGTAGATTGGAGGTGTTTAGTTGATGGAAAATCTGTTCATGCTCAGTTTTTGGCAGCTGCGTTGTCATTCATGCATTCAGCAAATATGCCAAACAATAACAACATCAAGATTTCCATTTGAAGCCCTGCTGCTTTTTGTTATCCAGTAGGATTGTAACTAAATATCTCTGTTCTGCAGTGTGTTTTCTGGAGTTCATTTTTCCCCCACCCTTTTAACAATTTATTGTCCAAGAAAGGCCTGTAAAACGTGCAAGTCCAACTAAAGGTGCATAAATCCTCTTAAACTGATTTATTTATTTTTATTGTAGAGGCCTAATTGGACCAAAAAAAATGTAAGAAATTCTTTTTTCACTCCTTTTAAGTTGGATCACAAAAACCAAATGAACTAAATTATGTGATAGCAATTCAACGTGAACTTAAGATTTTTTTTTAAAAAAAAATTCATACTAACCATTTTAAGACTAGTAATCACAAACTTTAAACTAATAATCCATTACTTCCTTGGTCCTAGACCCTAAACTTCATAGATTATTACAAGCATTGTAATGTGGGATGAGGAAGAGCACTGTTGAGGAAATGTGAACACAGCAGCATTTATAAATCATGTCACAATTGCATGGTTTCTCAATATTGTTCATTACTCACAAATGGATATTTTGTTTGTGGGGGAACCATAACAGACAGGCAGAGAATGACTGGTTCAGACGACTTCCTAGAAGACAAACTACCTGTAAGACTTAAAGCCAGGGATTATTCTTAAATTGTTTTAAACCCCTCTAACAAGATGCAAAAAATCCCCCATGTATTGTGGGTGATGACTATGCTTCTTTTTTTTTTTTAATCAGGTCAAGCTTTGTTGCAGTACCTAAAACTTTTGCAATTTCCTGAGCGTTGGGACACAGAATACCACGATAGGATGGAGTCTTTTATCCCGTTCCTGTGCTGACCTTGATGTGTGTTACGGTGACACCAGTTTTTCTTTTTTTGTTTTTTATTAAGTTTTTTTCCCAGAAAGAATTAATCTTTATTCTACGTCCAGTTTATGTCTATCTTATAATTTATAGAGACCTTCATCGAGCTCAACCTCATTTAGCTGAATTTGATTTGTATAAACTACTTTATCTGGGGTAAAATAATTAAAAAGCCTCTTTAAAGATAAAAATAGCTCTACCAGAGGTCGTGTTATGTCTGGAGATCTCAGAAGAATGTAAACAATATTCATACCAAACTGACAATATTCATACCAAACTGACAATATTCATCACGCTAAAGATCACAGTGGTGACAGCATCATGCTGTGGGGATCCTTCAGCCCGGACAGTGAAGCTGGTTGGAGTTGATGGGAAGACGAATGGAGCTAAACGGAGAGAAACACTTAAAGGCTGAAAAGACTTGAAGCATCTCGCTAATGTGGCAAGGGTGCATATCATGTATTAGACTGGCCCAGTCAAAGTTCAGACCTCAATCCAATTAGTAGGTGTTAGGATTTTAAATATGTATATTTAGGTGCTGTCCATCCAGTCTTCTGGATGAACTTGAGCTGTTTTGCGAAGAAGCTTTCCACCACATAAAGTGTTTTTAAACATTTTAAAACGATAATTTTCCTTTAACTTCACAATTAGACACTACTTTGTTTCAGTCCATCACATAAAAATCCTAATAAAACACTCCCAAGTTTTGTGGCTGTGACATCTGAAACCGGTCAAGAGATGCAAGTACATTTAGAAGACTCTGTAAATGGCTATCAAGTGAGAGTGATGGATTTTTAACTTGACGTTGAACAGTTTACTGTCTTCTACGGAAGGAGTACTAAACGCAGCAGCATTACTGAATGAAGCTCAGAGGTTAAAGTCTTTGAGTCTCCCTTTTAACTATATAATCTCAGGATGCTTGGTGTAGAAACATACCTGTAAATATTTTACAAAAGAAATGTGATACTCTCTGGCCACTGCTCTTATGAAACATGCGGCCTGCAGGATTGAGACATTTCTGTCATAAGTATTTCTGCTGACATCAGCTTGAAAAAGGGATTTCCAATGTTTTCTGGATTTATACATGTTTCAACTTGCTAACGTGTAGAAAACAAAAAATATTTTCGGTAATTTTGTGCAGCAAATCCCTTTTTATGTATTTCTGGGAGATTTACTTCAGTATTTTCTTCCATCAATAAAGAGTGAAGTTGTTGGACTGAGTTGAACAGTTTTGTGTATTTTTAATGAGCAACAAGGGAAATAAAATGTTCTCAGTAGTTCCTTGATCAGACATTATAAAAGGAATATTGATTGACTCAGATCACTGATTAATAGTTTTACGTTAGTATTAGTCAAGAACAGCTGATGAAAGAAGATTTTATTTAAATTTTTTTATTTCAGAAATTTTAAATTATGAAACCTGATGATGAGTTAAATGTGATGAGATCACCTTATTAGTCTTTTAAGGAGTTTCATTAAAGGAGAATATTTGATTTGTATGGCTGGACGTTATACATTCTGGAAAGCAGAAAAACAAGTCAAATGTCAAGGAGTTGGACATCCTTTAATTTAATTTACGAAGCTCTAGGTTAATATTTTATGACTCTCCACCTGTCATCTTGATGTCTCTCATCTTTTCTGTTTTGGCCGTCTCGCGGGGTCTAGGTTTATTTTGGCTTGGCTTTAAGTCCTCTGTAAATGCCCCTCTCATCCAGTGTCCAATGTCTGTTGTCATGGTTTTATTGCTCTAATCAGGGGTGTCAAACGCCAGGCCTCAAGGCCACTGTCCTGCAGGTTTTAGATGCGCCACAAGTACAAAACACTGGACTGAAATGGCTTAATTACCTCCTTTTTGTGTAGATGAGTTCTCCAGAGCCTTGCTAATGACCTAATTATTCTATTCAGGTATGGTGCAGCAGAGGCGCATCTAAAAGTTGCAGGGCGGTGTCCCTCCAGCTCATCTGTGCAAACTGATCTGTGATTGTTGGGCACTTTAAGGGTTGTTCCTGAACAGCCTGCATACTGTTAGCTACTTATTTCTTCACAGAAGCACATGGAGCCATTTGGTCACAAGACGGTCAGTGAGCAGACAATGTTCAATGTGTTCAGTCTGATGCAGCAGGAGGCTGGGACAATGGAAGAGGCCACATGAGTGGGTAGTGGGACAGTATAATATCTAAATGTTGTGCTCTGGCACGTATCAAATTAAATGCAGTCAGGATCTTGCAATTATTGATTTGATATTGGTCTGAATTGTGAGTGCCAACATTATTTCACCTGACTATGCCATCCATTCACTGATGTGGAGAGGAAAGCAGACAAAAGCCCCCTTGTGTGTTTTTGCTGGTTTTGCTCACGTGACTCGTATGCATTAGGAGCCACAGCGGTTTTCACCGCTGGCTGACTGTAGATTGCAGACTACACTGTGGTTACTGAACATAAGAGCCGAAATATTCATTCTAATTTGTGGAATGCATTTCACAAAAAAAAAAAAAGCGTCCAACTATATCAAAAAGACGCGAAGTAACAAAAGTCAGCTAGGATGTTGAAGGTTTGGTGCAAATAGGTTTTCCAAATGTACAAAGGCCCTAAGCATCCAGCCAAATTGGTTACAAGATGGCCTCTAGACTAGGATGGCTTCCATGAAGCTCTGATCTCAATATTGTAGAAAATTTGTGTCGGGAAGCTCGACCTTTACAGATTAAAATCTTTTCTGCATTTACTAAGACAATGTATGTAAACTTGTGAATTTACCAAAAGTAATAGAAAAAAATCCGTCCCCAATTCTGGTTTTCAGCTAATAGAAATAGTTTTGGTGATCCTAACTGATCTAAATAACAAATTTTAGTGTGATATAATGTCTGACGGTGAGGGGGGGGAAAAGCTTGTCTTTTTACGTAGTATGTTTAAACATGTGGTTTCAACTGTATAAATATTCCTGCTTCATGTAAACTGGTTTTGAGACCTTAGGTCTGGTCTTTCACTCGGTAAAGATTTGGAAAGTTGAAGGATTAAAAAAATAAAACAAAACAAAACAAAAAAACCTCCCCCGAATCTAAATTTATAGGTAAAATCTCTGCCAGATGTGTTGAATTCATATATTTTTTGCTGATTGCTTTGTCTTGTAATTCTCTGCTTTAAAATCCCCCCAAATTTTTCCCCCCCTCCTCTACTTTTTCACAGCGAACGCCACAGATACTCAGCAAGAGGGTGATGGAGCTGGCTCAAACTTTTTAGCTTTTGCCTTAGTGCTGGCTTTCTTCTTTGTGGGCCTTAGCGGGGTGGTGGTCTGCCATGTGCTAAAGAAGAAGGGCTACCGGTTCACCACCTCCCAGGAAGAGGATGAGTGTTATGATGATGTGTTTGAGGATGAGGACACGCAGTCTCAGCAAAAAGGTAAGAGAGACGTTTATATTTACATGTTTTATGCACACAGCCTGTTTCGCTACGTAAATCAAATGGAACAAAAAATGACTTTAGAGCTTCAAAATATTAATACGTTTATGCCTTCTAAAAGATGTATTGCTGCTTCAACACACATGAGTCAAACAATTGGGTAACTAGCAGGACTCTGTAGAACTTGACTGCACTGAGGTAACTCACCCATTTGCATTTGAGGCGTGTTGGACCAGGGACGCATCTAAAAGCTTTAGGGCACTGGACTTTTATTTGAGGATGCCTGGTGTGGAGTAGCTCTCTTATTGTAGAAAGATCAGCTGACTTCTATCACTGATTGATGCTTCTCCAGTGTCATTCTTAGTGATTTAATATGTTCAGTGTTGCAGTGCATAATGAAATAATTTAAACGGGCACTGTGGTTCAGACACAATCATTTTGACTAGATCATAAAAAGCCATGCCCATTGTCTTCTCTGAGAAATGATTAAAACTAAGAAAAAAATCTGTATTTTTTTTACGAAACAGCCTTGGTTTAAAAGTAATAGTTTCTTGAAATAGGATTATTTCAGGCACTTTGACTCGTTCCCCATTGTCTGCATCATTCCTGTCTGAGCTTACTTGCGTTTTGAATCACTGATGTTTGAATATATACTGCTCAAAAAATAAAGGGAACACTCAAACAACACAATATAACTCCAAGTACATCAAACTTCTGTGAAATCAAACTGTCCACTTAGGAAGCAACACTGATTGACAATCAACAATGATTTTGTTGTCAGCACATTCAACTTTGTACAGGACAAAGTATTCAATGACAATATTTCATTCATTCAGATCTAGGATGTGTTATTTGAGTGTTCCCTTTATTTTTTTTGAGCAGTGTATATCAGGCTACTGAATTTCTGAAATGTATGTTGCTTTTGACATGAGTGGAGTTACGGATGTATTGTTGTCGATCTGACTATACAGGCAGAGTAAAGTGGCGAACAAATACAGGGCATGATAAATGACGAGTAGTGGCACATTGTCTGACCGGCTTCAGGGTTTTTTTTCTTCTTTATTTTCACTTTCTGTTTTTCTGTAATGCTTAATTGGCTTTGATGGCCTTTGTTAAAAGTAGTTTATATAAATAAACTATGAGAATAAATTGAGTATTTAAAAAGTACTCATAATTCTTTAAATGGTGACTTGTCCTTTTTGCTTCACTGATATTTTTATTTATTTATTTATTTTATGTTTTGTGACATAATTTACTTGGGCATCCCTTGTCAAATTACTGCGGTACTTTGTACCGCAACAAGTTGCGTTACATTCCCTGTGACTCTTTTACAGTGAAAACCAGTTTGACATTTATGTTATTGGTAACCTGACACATTGCCTAACAATGATGGTTAAGAATCAAATCTGTTGGCGGTTGCCTACAGAAAAAAAAGAACTCATAAAAAAAAAAAACCATTGTTCATTTGTATTGAACTATGGGGTAGATGAACAGCAAAGCTGAAAAGGATAAGGATGCCAATGAGCCTTGACGCCTCGTACTGCAGGCAACAGCAGCCGACACTAATCTTTTCCAGAAATGAGGGAAAAACAGCAGCAACACCCAGTATCTGTCAGAGTAAATATAGTAAGCAACACACTACTTTCTGCGAGAGTCTAAAATTTTCTTGATTACTGACAACCTCTTCTGTCTGCATACTAGTAGAGATGGGACACACTGTCACACCATGCCATTTTGAGCTTTATTTAAACAATGGCAAAAAGACAGACCATCATAAGACCAAACAGAACAGCCCTGTAAGGTAATGACAGAAGAAGAGATGCATACATTTTTGAAGCTAGTTGGATGCATTTTCTTAAACTTATGTTCAGTCAAAATCAATTGGCTAAAAGGCCTTTTAAATGTGAGCATTAGTATTGACAGGTGTGGATGTTTAACCCCTTAACTGACAACCCTTGGATGCAAATCAGTGGGTCCATGAGGACACCGGCATCCCCATGACAGAGACTGAATTTGCAGGCGTTGTATAGTGTGAAGCAAAAAGCCAAACCGAATCAATTGACAAAGTGGACCAAGACAAGATTCAGAACCAAAAACCCAGTTAAATGTGCAATGTGCTAGTGAGAACAACTCAAAGATCTTGGTAGCAAGTGGATTTTAGTATAACTAGGAGCTTTAGCTCCAGGTTTTACGGTTAGAGCCTTAAAGACCTTGAGCCAGACGTCTGGCCACTCCTACTACACATGAACAGACGAGCTGCATGTCCTCACATGAAAAATGGAAAAGCAAGTCAAGATGGCTGGGAGTACAGAAACTTGACATGTCACTCTGTAGCTGGTCTGAGTCTACCATACCTCTTCCTGTCAGAAAGTGTTGGAGAATCAAGATCTTGCATGGTGATTTATAGAGAGTTGTAGGTTCTATAAGTTGAGGTTTCTACAAGATGAGATCCCAGAATAATAGACATGCTGCAGATATTTAATTTTTTCAAATGTACACCACTTGTAGACTTTTCCGTCTTGCTAAAATGATCATTTCTGATTCTTTTGAGATGCATTTCAATCACTTGCCAGATTCCTACGCTGCTGAAATCTTAAGGTGTTGGACTGATCTGTGGATCTCACCATGGTGTTGGTTCTCACTTAAACAGTCAAGAACCTACCAAACTACAGATATGAGGTTTAAACAGGGCAACCTTCCTTTAAAATTGCTAAGCAACTATGTTCTAAGTATGTTTGATGGGAAACACCACTGTGGGATTTTAATTTTTAGAAAGGAATAAATCTCTGTCTTAATTTAGTCTTCAAAAGATTAAAAAAAAAATCTGATATAATGGATATAATTTATCTATTCTAAATAAGAGCTACATCTTATTTATAATAATTTTTTTTCTCCATTAGTAAAATTGCTATAAAATCTCAACATGTCTAAATATGCTGGAAAAGGTCTGAATGTATTTTTGGTTTTATACATTTTTTTCAGTGATTTCTTTAACCTCTTCAGTTCAAAGTACAATGAGACATTAAACTTCTTTAACTTCAAGAAATAAAGCTTGACAATTATTGTACTAAACTTGTGATACAGTTTACAAATGGGGGCCTCTTAATAGCTGATTTTTGTTATTTTGCCTTGTGCATTATTTTTATTTCTTACTCCCATCTATAATCTGCCCATTATGCCAAAACCTGTTGATCAATAAACGCATTATTTCTAACAGTGACAGAAATAAGAAATTTTCCGTTACTACTTCTGATACAGTGCTAGAACAGTCATATAGTCAATGTTTTTTTTTTGTTTTGTTTTTTTTGTTTTTACAAAGCATACTTATTAAGCAGTAAGATAGAATTTAATCAGGGTTATTCCTTTTGACCTTCTTTATTACAAACTGGATATTAGTTTAACTGCTGTTATTTTTTTTATTTATCTTTTTATAATTTTTTCATCCCCTCCTTTTTGCTGTGCATCTGGACACAAATGGTAATATACCAGTTCATGTTGAAGTTCTAAAAGTACTCAGTACACAGTGTTTTTTTTTTTTCCTTCCTTTTTCCTTTTTCTTTTTTTTTTTTTTTTTTTTTTAGCCTTCGTTTCCAAACAAGTTATAGGTTTGCTTGGATGAGGTTTTCTTTTCCACTTTCCAGTCATGTGGTGGAGACAAGCAGGGTCAGAAATGAAACAACAAGGTTCTCTGTGCTTTGGTGTTTTCTCAACTACTCTCAAGCTTCAATTACATTTGTGAAACTGATGCAAGTTAGAGGTTCCACATGTAGATCATAATGAGATTTTATGTCAAATGTGAAGCCTGGTGGTGGTGAATTAGTTGCAAAGCTCTGTCAGGAACTGCTATTGAATTTTTTTTTTTAGCTGTGAGCGCGCTGTCTAAATTTAGTCTTTCTCCAATGTTGGAGGTGTAAAAAAAAAAAAGGTGTCTGTTCCTTTAAGGTACGAACCAGGAAGACTGTCCGCAGTTGCATTACACATACTCCGACTCTCCCTTGGGAGTGTTCAGTGAGGTCAACGGAGGGGAAAGAAGCTCTACTGAACAGTGTTATCTGCCTCGATTTAAAAAGAAACGCAACCTGATGTACATCAGTAAACATAAACAAGTCTTTGCTTCCTCCTTTGCTCTAGTAAAGAAAAAGAAACTAAAGTCAATACCTGGGTATATCTGGGCTTCATCACAGATGTGAGACAAGTGGTAAGAAGGAGTCAGTTTTGACACAACTCTGAGATCCTGTGCTGCTTCTTGTCACTGACCTATTTTCCTATTGTGAGCCTGTAGAGGGCATTTCCGTACAATGAAGCTCTGGATCATGTTAGCTGGACATAAAAATGTGTAAATGGTGTCTGTTCTGCTGCAGTTCCAGTGGGTTTCTCTCCGTATTCCTGGCATCTCTGTTGGAAAGCCCCACCTTCTTCATGACATGTTGAAACAGATGTATAGCTTTTGTCTTCAGTTGATCCTGTCCTACAGTTTTGGTGCCTTTCTTCTGTTCCACCGCATGCCTTGTCTGAAAACGCATCTTTTGCGAACAATGCAGATTCCTGGCAAGGATTATGTCACACCAGGAAATGCCTAGGAAATTGGTGATGAGAATTCTGGAAAATGAGAGGAAGTATTCAAGAAAGGAATCCAGGAAATACCAGTTGAGGAGAACTAATATTCAAGGACTGCCTCATCTGATCACTGACTCAATGTATAAAATACACAAAATTTGTCATCTATCTGATAGCATGATGACATTTGCAGACACATCAATATTTTTATGTCTCCTGCTTATATGTCCTTCCATAAAGTTATAAAATATGTTTTATTGTTGAGGAAGCAATAAATTGAGGTGTCCCACTGCATTTTTAGGAGTGGGACTAGACATGGACTGCTTTAGTTTCACAAGAACATTAGGTTATCAAAGTGTTTGCTCAAAAATAAAACATCCAACTGTCTTTTTCTAACCAGAAAATTGACAACACAATATAATATTGACTTTTATAGTTAGAATTATTTATTGCCGTTTTCTTTTTTCAAACATAGAAAACATAGCGTAGTATAAATGGGATGGGTTGTGATGGTCTTGAGCCAGTCAGTGAAAACTCTTATCTCTGCAACACTTCCTCTGGCAGCCATTAACCATCCCATTCCTAATACTTGTCAAAGCAGACTGAACTTGTAATGAACAAGAATGCCTACTGTTTGTAGCTATGGCTTCCTGATCTCTTTTCTTATATTTATTGTGAGTATGCAGAAACATGAAGCATCTCAAAAGAAACTTTAAGAGAATAGCACAAAAACATTTCCTATTTTTTTTTTTTCTTCCACATTTAGATTGTAAAGACATCCTTTTTCCTGTTGAGGATTTCCTTGGCATTGTCAGTGCTTGCCTTGTATTTCGAGAAGAGCCAGTCTCACAGATATCTGTATTTTACTCCACGACCTGTTTGAACATGTGCATTTTGGAATGGATTAAATTGTCATTAGATTATGAAGGTTATAGCTTAATATTCTGTCAAAACATTCTGTATTAACCATGTGCTGCTATAACCTTGAGGACGAAACTGAAACAACAGAAGAGCGCAGCTGTTTTTCCTCCTACAGCTAAAATATATTCCCTATTACAGTTATTAGATTTTAAATGCTATTTTGGTCTCTGCATTGTAACACAATTATGACGTGCTAATATAAGTGGGCTAATTATTCAGGCTACATAATTGGATAGAAAACAGAAAGCTAATAATAGCTACAAATCTCACCGCCTTAATCTTATTCCATCATGATTTATCATATGTTTATAATTTTATACATCTTAGTTTGTTTTTCTGGGGCATGAAGGAAAAGCACAGGTATCTTCAGCCATCTCACTTTCCATGTGCAGCAACAAGTGGAAAAGAGGAAGTGTGTATCATTCTATGCTCCAAGCAGCTGAGAAAACCTCTAGGACCTTTTCTGGCACCCTATTAAAAGTACTTGAAACTATAACAAAAAAAAAAAGTGAAACCTTAGTTTACACCATAATACCAGAAACTGAGATGTTGATATTGGTGAAAGTAGTGCTGATCAGACAAATTTCAGGAAGTAATGTTGGTTTCTAATGTTGCCATATTCACTTACTCTCTCTCTCTTCTCTCCACTTTTGGCTGGAATGTTTTTTGTGACTTTTTATTATATATTAGCTGTTTTTATTTCAAGTCTTTTTTTTAACATAATCAGATACTCAAATCTCTAATTTTCTCTGTGTATGTTCTGCTAGAGCGGCGTGACACCATGATTGAAAATGAGGACACGGTTGGAAATATTATCCAATGCATCATGAAAAACGAAGGTATGTGTCCCACTGACTTCTTCCTCCTCTTGACACTAAACAGAAAATGAGAAAAATGTCGCCTTTGCTGAGCGTTTGCTTTACAGACGTGTAGCTATGGGTTCAGACAACCTGGCAGCAGGCAGCCTAACTGATCCTTTTTTCATTTTTTTTCTTATGGAAATTTATACCAGGGACAACTGCATTGGAACAGCTTTTATATAACAAGAGTTGAGTAAACTGTTTTTTTCAGTAACACAAGTACTCATGCTTTTCTTCATCCGTTTGTATTGAAATCCAATGCCATTTAGAGGTAGTTCTGGAAAACAGGAAGTCAGGGATTACAAATTCAGCTCCCTGAAACTCGGAAGAATTTTTATGCTTTATGTTTTTTTAAGTGAATCAGTTTGTTTTATAAGAATTGTTAGGGATGCCAATACTTTACATGATGGTTCCTGTCAATCAATCCAGCGGGTTTGTCAGAAACTGACCAACCGGTGGTTGCATTTTGTCCCGAAGTGAACTCCCTTTACCTGGAGGAACTTAACTTCTGACAAAGTTGTCTGATTTATCAGTACAAGCACGCAACGGTCAAAAAATAAGGGAAAAAATGTTTTAATGTGTGTCAGTGGGGAAGATTCATTTAAGACATACTTTACCCATAGTATTACGAGGACAGAGCAAATGTATTACTTTTCAAACACAAAACATTTAAAAGTTTTGTGTTTCGTGACAAGCACGAAGCCTGTGACAAGCTTCGTGAGCAGCTGATTATAACAGTGTTTGACGATACAGCTATCATGTTCGTCTGTATCAATTTTTTTGTCATCACATCCTGTTCTCAAAATCCTGCTTTGTGACTAAATCAGAGAACAATGCATCAAGCTGGGGGTAAAACAATAAATGTGTGCTGTGACTGGCTACAAAATGGGTAATGTTTCTTTGTAAGTCGGTATTCATCCACAGCCTGACAAATGTTTCAAAACTGCAGTTTTTTGGACCAAAAGACAATTACAAATTTCCCTTCTATTACCTGTAGAAAATAGAAGAATTAAAGTATTAGTGCCCCAACAAGATCTTGAGAAGCTCATCTCTACGTGTTTCTTTAGTCGATTGCTGCAATAGTCTCCTCACAGGTCCGCCTAAAACCCAGAACACTGCTGCTCGTGTTTTCACTGAACCCAGGAAAGTCCTTATATTGGGTCCCTTATGTACTTTTGCTTAGTTTCAAAATATATTCAAGACCT
This sequence comes from Poeciliopsis turrubarensis, assembly GCA_010277015.1. Taxonomy (NCBI): domain Eukaryota; kingdom Metazoa; phylum Chordata; class Actinopteri; order Cyprinodontiformes; family Poeciliidae; genus Poeciliopsis; species Poeciliopsis turrubarensis. The sequence goes on from VMRN01000065.1 coordinate 995,523, forward strand.
GTTATTATATCAACTTTCCAGACCACTTGCATCTTCTGGCTCAAGTCTACTCTGCATTATTTGATAAATAACACCATAAACTGTTGCCTGGTTTTCAACCTGTTTCAAAAATGTTTACAATTTTTATTTATTTTCCTTTTAATCACATGAAACACTCTGAATGGGCCTGCTGCTGAAAATGAACTCTGAACTTTTCAGAGTTCAGGGCAATTGAACTCGGTGACTAACATAAGGCATGACACAGAAAGGCGTTATTGTCTCCTCTTTAAGTAGTCCCGAGTTTTACGTTAACTTTTGTGGTTTCACAAAATGACTCATCAGGTCCACGAGTGCTGGACTCCTTTAACGGTGACTCATTGTATCATTGTTAACATTTGGGGAATCAGGTTTCCTAGGGGAAACTGTTGAAAACTTTGCATATGAATACATGGACCATTTCAAAAAGCCTCACACACAGCAAGTCTTTTTTTAAATTATTATTAAAGGAAGTGGAAAGCTGACTAGTCCTTGACCCTATTTATATCCACAACACATTTTTGAAACGGAGGAACCTGGAACATACAGCATTCTGTGGTATCCAAATCAAAGGGAAATGCTGCCCTCTACAGGCGATTCACACACAGCAGGCTTTAACATTGAACTCCTTGCTTTAGTGCAAATATGTGAGTGAGCCAACACAGCAATCAATGGTCTCTGATGTTTATAAAACAGATGTTCCACCTACTCCAGGTGAGTTGATCTTCTGCCTCTCGCTGTCTTTTTCTCTACCACACATTGGTTCATTAGTGTGAGGCATCAATTTCGGAGGTTACTAAGTTTATGAATAGGAGAATACATAACGCCTCCTTATCGGTTTCTTTTTTTTTTTTTTCTTTCCTTTTGTTTGTGTTTCAGGCCATGAAGTGGGTTTTAATATCAGACAAATCAAATTATTTATGTATTATCAAAACAACCTCACTCTCTATATAAAAATAATTGCGCCCTATAACTAATATCTTACTGCCATTAAACATTTGAGAAAAGCAGTGAGTTAATGGTGTGTTTAACGTCACATCTAAATTGGATTCAGGTATGGGCTTGAATCCACTCTGGAACTTGTTAAAATGTTAGTGTTTTGAACTAAAGACCTGATGACCAGACACTTCCTGTCACTCTCCGGTAGAAGGTAGAATTCATGGTTCCATCAGTTGCGATACGACGTCCAGGTCCCGAAGCAGCAAACAGACCATCACTACACCTCCATGTTTGACTACAGTATGTTCCTTTGCTGTTCATTTTATCCCAGATGATTTTTTTTTTTCTCACGTTGTTATACTTTGTATATAACAAAACTGTAATAAATGCACAAGGACTATTTTTATTTTAAGTGTTTTCCCACCTAGTTTTACCTTTTTTGTCTGTTTTGTTTCATGATACAATTCACAAATAAAAATCATTTTTTTTGTTTTAAAAGCCCCAAAGTGACCTTAAATTTTACTTTTATGCTACTACAGCTACCCCTCCCACCACTGACTAACCACACAAAACAGCCTGTGGTAGTTTTATGACAGGAGGATGGCTCACAGAGAAAACGAAGGCCAGCACTTTGAGTCAGACATCACTACAGATTTTCATAAATTCTTACCAAGTCATTTCTTATTTTTCCAATCTCTTTTTAAGCTTTTGGTTCAAAGATGATGTTGCATGCTTATGATGAATGTGGTGTAAACATCAAGGTCTGGCAGGTTGAAATGTGTGCCTACGGCCAAGATGTGTAAATCTAAATCTGAGTTGTCAGCTCTACTAGTAAGAACTTGATTTTTGGTCTGAATTGTGTGAAATTGAAATGTTATTTTCCAGAGCTGATTTTTCTGCTTTCCACAGAAGTTATCTTTTTCTTTTTTTTTTTTACAACAGTTATTGCATGACTGCCATTTTCAGTTTTAATACATTTCCTTTTTGAAGAAGCCATTGAAGATACTGAACCACTCTATGTTTCGGACTCTGCTGCTGCATGTGTTTCCATCTGTTTTCATATGACTGTCTGTGTTCCTCCTCAGCTAACTCTGATGCTCTTAACGCCATGGTTCCCCTCACCAGTGTTGATTCAGATATGTAAGTATATCATGTGTACAAAAAAATCCTTCAAGTCCTAAAGGCTGAGGTTTCTTGCTTTAAATGGACTCCTCCACCAGGTGGCACTACATGCCTCCTTTTAAACCTTTCTAAGTCGACCATCACATTTATGAGCAGCACAGGAATTCTCAAAGTAATCAGGCCACATTTATTTTCTTGATTCTTTTCCAGATTGGCAGAGTTAGATAGAGGCCAAGCAGCCTGAGAATATTCCCAAAATGCCGTAGTGTCCCACAGCAGTGCATTGTGGGATTATTAAACCATGCATGCAGCTGTTCTGGCTGTATTTCCAGCCAGAATGCATTGTGGGACTGGGAATTTAAATAGATAAAAAGGAGAACAAAATTAACATTTTAAAGGGCCATAAACATCTGCAGTATCCATTACTGTAGACATGGTGAATTAATGAAATACTGATTTAATTGGGAGTGTTTGCATGATTATTTTTAGTGTATTATCAATTCAAAGTAGCAGGTTTTTATTTATTTATTTATTTATTTTACTAAGAAATCACAGTTAAATGTTTATCTACATGGATTTGTATTTGGATTTTGCTTCCTTCAGATTATTATAATTAAAGTATCCAATGTTCATGCTCTGATCTAGACCTTAATTGGGGTCATTTTGACATTGGCATTTTAAATAAAAAGCTTTCTGCTTGTTGGTACAAGATGATCCTTAATTATAAGAAGAGGAGCTGATGGAAGGAGATGACTCAGATCGAACATTTTTTGGTCGTCTTCTTGAATCTGTAAATGCTAACGAGACGAAGGGAAATGAGAAAATGGACACACTGGAAGAAGATATAATGGTGGTGACAGTAGAAGCTGTAAATCAAATTGGGGTAGTAGATTCCCCTCATTCCCCCCATCTGTCCTCTGCTTTTATCTTCCTTTCATGTTGTTGTAGAGGAAACCTGTTTTGGAGGAGAAAGTCTTTCTTTGATTTGGTGAATAAATGGCAGGAGCGTTAGCCCTGCAAAAGTCCTATTCATCCATCACTCTTTTCTCCGCCAAGCTACTTTCATGCGTTTTGCCTTCTTCAGTTCTCCCTCCAGATATCTTGATTCACATATTTCCAGTCCTTGTTCTCCCATTCACTTGCTTCCTACTGTCCAAATTGCTCTCCATAGTGGCCCCTTCCTTCACTGGCTGTTACAATCCATATCTTTCTGTTTCTCTCTGCCAGGTTGGGCAGCCTTCCAACGGATCACTTAGAGATGGTGGGTAGGGGAGGAAAGGGTTTTGGTTGGGGTTGATTTATAGGATACACAGGCGTAGGGTGACAGACAGAAAAACAGAGACTTGGAAGAAGAGGAAAAGAGGGATAGAGGGAACCAGGAGCAGGAGAGCGACTGTAGTGTGGCCAGGCTGTGCTATCTTCCTTCCCACATTTGCTTCTTAACTTTCCTTCACCAGCTGCCTGCATCCGTCAGTCTCCATCAGCTTTCACCTCATCATATTTTTTTTTTCTCTCCTGTGGAGGAGTACATCCTAACTATACACCTGCACAAAAAATATGTTCAATGCACTAGTTTTGCACAAAAAGTCAGTTTTTCTACAGAATTGTAGGCATACCTATAGAATGGCGGTATGTCCTTCAGTAAACTAAAATCCTTTATTTTAGTTTAAAGAAAATTTTTCTATTTCAATCCAGTTTATCTCTGCCTTCTTTATCTATTACTGAGATTATTGCCTCCTCCAGCTCGGTGATGGTTGAACATTTTTCAGTATCCGCTTTGGTGAAGGGAGGAACTGATCTTCTTCCAAGCGGCGCAGAAGAGTTGGTCGGCTTGGCTCCACTTTGGCTTGATGAGGGGGACAGGCAAACCACGCTCCTTCATGTCCTTTGTTGCTTCTGCCGCTTGTCTGGCAAAACCGTGTTTCCCACTCATAAAACACTCGTCGTTTAGAGGGGATTGGAGACTGGAAGCAAATCTTTCTTTGCGTTTCTGCAGCACTTTGGGGGATAATCAAAATATATCGTTTGCCGTGTAGAAGCATGTCTTTCTTCCTCCGTGCTTTTTGTAAAATCTCTTCCTGGGTTCTGCTGTGGAGAAATTTAACAATGGATCGCGGCCCGTTGTTTCTGTCCCCCGCTAGCGGCAAAGCCAGCACTCGGCGTGCCCTCTCAATGTCCAATTCAATATTTGGTTCGATCTCCAAGGTGTCTTTAAGTAATTTATTCACAAAATCTGTCATCGATGAACCTTCCGCTCCCACTGACACATTGTATATCCAGACGTTTTCTCTTTGTGATCTCCCTTCCTGGTCAAGCAGTTTCACTTGTTGTTGGCTTTCCACTTCGGCCAGCTTGCAAATATCTGCTCCATGTTCTGTCCCCAGATAAACAATAAAATCCCAGAAAATTGCATGTTATCCTGCTAGCACTGGTAGCAGGATAACATCATAGGCAGAAGTGAGAGCGCTGCCCAACACGAATAATGACCGGGCCGTCATACACTGCACTAAATAATAAAACATAATTCACCAACGCCTCGGGGCAGATACATTTTCCTCAAGGAATTTTAATAATTGAGGCAACTGAATCATTCGATAAATCGTTACAGCCCTAAATAATTCTACAAGAATTTTCACAAATCCGGGTGAAAATTCCTATTTGGGTAACATTTTTCCCGCAAGAAAACCAAATCATGACTTCAAAAGTGCTTTTTGTTTACTTTTTTTTTTTTACTCTGGTTATAATGGTCTTTAATGTCATTGAACCATTTAAAGTATGTCAAAACCAGAACAAATCTACTAGATGGCGAATGTCTTGTTTTTTTTTTTTTGTTGTTTTTTTTTCCTCCCCCCACAGAGTGTTGCCCTCGCAGGTACCTCATGAAACATATCAGCCATAGGCAACTGCTACCTGTGGAGACATTGAGCATATTTTACAAGTTTCCAACAAAGTCAGAGGCAGCCTGTTTTTAGAAAGACTTCAAGTGCCAAAAAATGACTTTAAGCATTTAACAAGATTCCAACTTCTGAGCTGTATACAGGTTTTCATTTTGTCAGTAAAATATCTGTTATGGTAAAGCTAGTAGACAAAATCTAAAGTCTGTCCTGGTTTTTGAGTGTTTATTTTCCTTAAAAAATATTTGAAAGGAAGCCTTGAGTTTGTTGAATTTATTCCAAAATGTTATGACGTTTTCTCCTCATATGAATGGTATTAATTGGGCAGAAATTCTCAATTTTTAAGACTGAAAGTGGGACACGTGAACGTGAGATTAAAAGAAGCAAATTCTTCTTAAAATAAATTTTTTTTTTTTATCAATGTTGATTTTAAATTGCTTGATTTGCAGAGAACTGTAGGTTTGAAGTTCTTAAGTTTTTAGGGATACCTATTTTCAGTTGAATTAGTTTGTGTGTGTGTATATGAATTGTGGCCATACTTTTGACTTCTAAAAAGTCGTATTATGTAACGGGGTATTTGCATAAAACAATCTGTCCGTGGCCCTTTTTATGTTTTTGCAATTTAAAAAAAGCTAATAAACCTAATTCATCAACCCATCAACCAAATCCTGCTAAGCATGTTCGCCTCCTTTTTCTCCAGCCCTTCAGTGTTTTGGTTTGTTTGTCTTTCAGTGAAAGAGAAGTGGGCTCAAAATGATCAAGTCTCTGCATTAGTAACAAACCATCTCCGCATTGCTTATTTTCATCAGGCTGCTGTGTTTCTGCCACAGTCGTGTGCAAACGCTGCTCTCCAGGGTCATAAAAGACAACAACATGTAGGAGAACAAAAAGATGAGAAACATGGCCTTAATTAGCTCCTCTTTCTGGAATCCAGAGATAAATTTTAAATTGAAAGGGGAAAAAATTGAAGAGAAAAAAAAAATACAAACCAAAAAAACTACATATGTCATGATACAGTTTCTGCTGCTGCTAAGAAAAACTTGCCCTTTTTTTTTTTTTTTTTTTTTTTCACGCCTTATAGAAAATCAATGAGGGCTGGTTCACAGGGAGCTTGTCAGTAATTGCTTAGAGGTATGAAATATTAATGTGTCATTCAGCGGTGATGGGTTTTAATAGAGGAAGCGCCGCTCTACTGAATAAGCTTTAATTTTCTCTGTAAGACTGATTGAAAGCAAGTTGTTGGTTAGTTTGGGGAAATTTCTCAAAGCTGCCTGTGTCGGTGTTTTCCTTTCATTAAGCATTTCAGTATCTAATGAAAATTAAGCTTTTAAAATTGATCTCTTTTAATAATTATTGTTCTGGGGACGGCTGGACTAAAGTGTCACCACTGAAGGGTTTGAAATGCCGTGCTGGTCGACGTGTCAAATATATTTGCTTTGTTGTGCACTGGTCCACGTAAGATGTCTAAAATGACAATATTCTGACTATTCAAGTATGAATTACCATAGCAACCGCTGCATGTCCTCAGCTTTCTCCTGGTGCTCTTGAATGCATCAGTGTGCCGGTTGTTTACCAGGTGAGGAAACCTTTAGAAACGTAAACGGTTCACGGAGAGTTTTCAATGTCGGAGGTTTGACTAATAGACAGGAAAGCGGCACTGAATCAAAGAGTGGCGATAAGGAAGAGGCGTTTAAACAAATGGGATTTTTACTGCAACATAAATCATGGACCGTGATAAATTTCCGAAGCACCAGGATGTTGGTTTAGTTTGAAGTATGTGCATTTCCTTTATAAATCCTTACTGTCTGTTTTTCAGTACAGCGTCGCCACCGCTCACCCCCGCATCACCGGTGTCGCCTCCAGCAGCAGCCAAGCTCCCATTCGACCAGCAGCATACCATCGGCGGCGAAAGCAAAGGGCCGGTGATGAGAAGGACCTCGCAACGAAAGTCGTTGAGGCGCCGTGGTAGTCAAATCACGGTCCTCTCTGTGGGCAGGTGGGTAACCTCCTAAACTCGTAAAAGAACTCGTTTAGTGATGGATTTTCTTAAAACATACAACTACCCATTTGTCTTTATCTAAAATCAGAATATCGCACATTCTGATTAATATTAATACAAATACAAAAGCTGCATTTTAGCTATTTTTTTCTGTCGCGTACAAGTGGAAATAAATGATGGGTTTTCAACATTTTTACTTATGAAAATTGAATATAACTGAAGTTCTGGTATATCTCTTGACCTTGATGTGGAGTGGTCAGAAACACGTCACATATGTTTTAATAATACGCATGTAAATTTGGTGATAAACCATCTTTTTCCAATTACCTTTGACAGAAGTGTAACGTTACTTATCGGCTTTGTTAGAACTGATGATTGATTCGGTTTCTTTCTCTAATAGATGGAAGTAGTTGTGACTGCAGAGTTTATCGTGCATAGTGTTGACTCAAGCCTCATTTTCTGCGGATTCTTGGTTGCATCGCCTTACTATCATGTTACAAAATCTACAGGAAGTCTGTTTTGTGTTGTTTCGACCCTTTTAATCAAATCATTTTAGTTCTTAAACTTCAAGAGACTGTACTCTTTGAAAGCCTGTCGTGTGAAGTGAGTGCTGAGGCTGGGTTCTAATGACATTCTCATTGAGGCCACAAACTGTAAATCTCGGCAAACGTTAACGTTCTTTTCTTCTTCAGGTTTCGTGTGACAAAGTGTGAGAGACCAGGAAGGGAATTAACCCCTTTGGACTCTGAAGGCAGCTACCAGTCGGCGACAGACATCCCCCACACCAGCTTGGCCATGACGGAGCCCCTACAGGTCGGTTCCCTTGGAAACTTTAACCGTCTCTTTTAAGCTCTGTGGTGCATCTCTTCTTCCAATATCATGTGTAAAAGGTAGAGCTCTCAACAGTTCATTTCAGTTCAGTCTTTAAATCTTAAAATAAATACAACTCATTAAATAGAGCAAATAAACTTGAGGTTTTAAATGTTATAAATCTATAAATGGAGCAGGGAAAACACCTACTATTGAATACTTTTTAGCAAAATAACTGATGCTGGCCTGTAACAAATCATACGTTTTCTGGAAAGAAATTATATTCATAAGTTGATCAGGGTGTTTTAATTGGTTCTCCATTACTTCCTGTTAATCTGTTCTTCAAAATAGGAAAGGAAAAAGATCATACCAATTGTTAAACTTGGCCTCAACTGCAGTCGGAACAATAACTGAAAAGTTTAAATGATACTTGCAAGCAAGGCGTGATATGAATCCATGTTTATCTGCTCTTCATACAGGTGAAGAAGGTACAAATCTTGGGATTACCATGTCTCTATAACAACCATATTAAGGTTTTTGGACACAAAATCTGGGTTTTGTGAGGAAAACGAACTGGTGCCAAATGAATTAAGAGAAGATACCAGGACAAGTCTGGAGCATAGAGCTGTTCTGGAGATTTTTCTTATGGTTTAATTATGATTATTTATCTGTGATGGAAACACTTGTGGAATAACCCCCAGAAATTCAGCTTTTATGTTGCAAAGTAACAATATCAGAGGTAGAAATGTTTAGCTCTACCCAGAGTAATTGATGCTGCGTGAGATGTATAAAATAAAAACGTATGTTGCATTAATTTCCTTAATTGGAGTGGCTAGTTTTGCTATGCCTTTTTTGAAGAGTGGCGTTGTGCTACCCGATGTAAACGATGAGCTGTGAGGCCAGTAATCAAGTTTGCCTAACAATCCGATCAACCATTAATTTTGTGAGAACAATTAAAGGTTGAATTTTTCTACATGCTTCAGTTTGAGGATGTGCTGCTGCAGTAAATTTAGGGGATTTTTACTTCTCCTCTCTCTGTTTGTAAATGTGGAGGGAACTATGTCACACCTGAACGATGTCAGGTGTGACATAGTTCAGATATGTAAAACGTCTGTGCTGTTGAGCAGGACCTCAGTGTTTGTTTCTGTCCTTTAGTTTAGACCGGACGCTGAAAGCTTCTAATCTGAGAGGCACCATCTGAGGATTTAGAACCACCTGATTTAGATCCATCAGACTGAATCAACACCTTAACCAAATTTGTTTTAGTGGGGGGGGAAAACGTTGTGCTCACTAACATCCGTGTTTGCTCAGTTCCGTACCATAAGCCCTGCTGTTAACTTTTAGCTCTGTCATGCTGATACTGTAGGAAAAAAGGAAAAATTCCCAGGATGACAAATAAAACCTGCACAGTGACAGAAATAATAAAGAAAATAATTTTTTTCTTTTCCATTTTTCTGACAGGAAGAGTCGGGAGAGTTAGAGGAGGAGGAGAGATAGAAGTTCAGGTAAATTGCCTTTTTTTTTTTTTTTTTTTTTTTTTGGGTGCATATTTTCTGTATGTTAATGTGTAACAACTTTCCCTCCTAGTTTTCCACATGGAGAGCAGGACCAATATCTCGGCAGTTTAGGTTGTTTTTATTCTTCATACTTCAGAGGGACGAATAGATCCAGAAGGGTTCTTGTCCTATAATTGCTCCACCAGTAGTGGAATCTGCTGCTGAGAACCTGCTGGACAAAAGAGGAAGAAAATTAGCATGTTTTCTTCCTTCCTGGAGTCGAGTTCCAGCAGTGCCTGGCTCAGAGGCGGGACAGCAGCCTGATGCTATGAGCCGAGTTTGAATCAGGGCTTTCAGTAGCTATGGCAACACACCAAAGTGCTCCGTGACGGATGTATGTATTTATGTTTTTATATGTAGAATAATAAAATATAGCATCGTTGTGTGTTATGTCAATTTAAATTATAAACGACACCGAGAAGCAGGCAGAGACGGAGCTCTTGTTCTGAAACAGGAAGCTGGAGCAAACTGATGCAGCACAAGGCGATCCACCGGGTCAGCGCCACCGGACACGTCATCTCCTGTAAAACCATTACATGAACTCAAAGTGCTTTTTACCATCTTTCATCAAGGTTTTACAGTTTTTTCTTTTTTTTTTTTTTTTTAAATCTAATTGTTTTTTTTTGTGTTCTGTCTTGTCTCAATAAAGAACTCTGTCAAACTAGAGAAAAATTACAATTCCTACAAAAATGCAGTGTGAATGCCACAAGCTGAATATTTTTAGTGTAAACGGCAGATGCATTTGAAGTCGACTGTAGAAATGGGCAGAGGCAACAGAATTAAGCAAAAGGCCTGCAAAATGCTACTAGAAAAACTGTACAAGAGTGAAAACATCTATTCAATGCAAAAATCCTACAGAGTATTAAAAAACTTTGAGTAGAACACAGTTTACAAATCTACACTAAGGTCACAACCAGTTCCAAGCTAAAATTGGCTAAAGAGGTAAAGCTAGATGAAATACCTACATTAGGACTAGCATCTTGACCTAGAGTAACATACTGCATGCAGTGTGGGGGAAAAAAAACAAAACATAAATGTAATGAGCAGAAATGGTCTGCATTATTCTAGAGCTAAAAATAATTATTTTTAGCTCTAGAATAATTAGCTCTAATTAGAATAAGAGCTAATTATTTTTAGCTCTTATTCTAGAGCTAAAAATAATTATTTTTAGCTCTAGAATAATGCAGAATAATTAGCTCTAGTGCTACTCTGCACTAGAGCTAAAAATAATTAATTAATTAAAAATAATTATTTTTAGCTCTAGTGCAGAGTAGCACGTATGTTGAAATTAGCTAACGCTTATAGATTGAATTGTTCCATCTAGTGTGATAGCAGCAATGTCTAACAAAAGCCAATGTTAGATTAAATGCAGTCAATAACCTGCTATCATCAGCACGTTCTCTTAAGATTGACTACGTTTGGTAGGTTTTCATGAAATGTAGTCAAAATAATTTTAGCTAGTTTTGGCCTTCATGCAGTCACTCACATGTTGAATATGTAAATTCATGCTATATGAATCAGCTATAAGTATGAGAAGTAAATCTTTATTTGCCAAAATGCTAACATTAGCAAGAGAACCATCACTACAATATTGACAATGTGCTCCTTCTAGCATGGAAACCATAGTTTGTAAGCTAAAATGCTATTGCTACCTGAACAGGTAATTGTTACTTTGGCCAACATTAATTCATTCTGTTTAGTTAAGACGTTTGCTTTTGGGTAAAGTAGCTTTAAACTAGCAAGTGTTGCAAGTCTACAACCTTCAGTAGTGCCTTAACTAGCAACTTTCAAAATGCTAGAATTAAGCCTTCATATGAAAATTTACTAAAATGCTAATTTAATATTAGGGTTACCTTTACCCCAAGACACTGGGACAGTCTGCCTTTGACCCAGAGATCTCTGGCCTTCCAACAAAGTCATTTTAAATCTGCCTTTTTCTCATGAAACATTCATTTATGTTTTTAAAAGTGCACCACGCAACTTTACTTCGTCTAAAGTATTGTCTCATACAATTAGGGTTGGAAGGAGGGTCAAAATTAGGGTTTTAAGGAGTCATCACTCCATCATAAAAAAATTAAAGATGCAAAAATAAATCTTGAAAAGCCAACATAGATCTGAAATTGAATGGATGTGATGTTCTGACAGGAACTGCGAGTGTGTTTAGTAGTGATTAGTCACCAGAGAAGATCTATTTGTGGTCCATAAAAGTAAACTAAAAACAACTTTTTCCACCTTTAACTGAGATAAGAAACCATCTGAGTCATAATTTAAGAAGTGAGTCATAACTCAGACTCCCATTTTCTTGCATATTTCTCTCTGTAAATGTCACTTCACTTTGCCTCATGTTTTAACGCACACATTCTCGTCCACCTTAAAGCTGTGGATAAAAGAAGAGAAGAATAAAACTAACACGCAAGAAACGGCGCAGAGAGGCAACATTCCTAAGATCTGTGGCCATTCACCTGCAGGCTACCTTTTCCCTCTGATCCGATGGAGCCATCCGTCTTCATTTTCCATTCCGTCTCATTTCACCCTCCACCTTCTCCACCCTCGGAGGGACTCCTCTCTTTCCCTCTCTGCTTCGCGCTCTAATGAAAAGATGATTTGTCTTGCTCATCTCGAGTAAGCCGACCTTCAGCTCTCGACCATGTTATTTCCAGATAATAGAGACGAGGTGTGTTTGGAGCACAAGACGGAGGATTAACAAGCCTTGACCTTTTTTTGTTTTTTTTACCCCCCTCTTTTGTTTTTTTTTGTTCCGTCCCCGTTGACCTTCCGAGCCCACGCGTCGAGCCCGTGTTCTCGGTGAAGGACGCGGGCTTTGAGACAGAAGGCTAAATACAGTGAGGAGAAAGCGCTTAATTTGGGTGGTTATTCGACTAAATTATTAACAACGCGGAGGACTGACATTCATGGTGGTTTGACGGGGACGTTTCTTTTTCGTCAAAAAGGTCACAGAAGGTGACTCAAAGTCCAGTGGAAGCGCAGCCGAGTTTGGTCGCCGGGTGGTTGAAGCTGACGGAAAGCTGCCGGACGACAGCGTGGAACATGAGGAAAGCGGCAGAGGAGGCAGCGGCAAATATTGACCGCTGATACACGCGCGTGTTTACTTTAGCTCGCAGCGGGACGTGGAACCAAAGGGCGTCCACCTCTCCTGGGTCCGGCCTGTGAAACCACAGCGGGACCAATCCCTCCATTAGGCTTATAAAAGTGTGCAGGTCCAGCTCTGATCTGTCTTCTGCAGGACATCACAGGCTGTAAATTTATCTCAGGCACTGAATTATTCAGGCCACAGGTTCCCATGACGATGCCAGGCTGATCGCCCGCATCCCGTCTATGATGGTGGCTGGTTGGACGGAGGACTGGACTCTGGAGAGGAACAGTCCAAGCACCTATTGTCTTCCTTTCACCTTATGTTGTTTTATCCTTCCTTCTTTTCTTTCAACCATCATTCCTTTCCTTCATTCTTCCTTCCTTTCACGTTGCCATCCTTTCTTTCCTCCTCAATGTTTCGTCCTTCCATTCTTTCTTTCATCCATTTACACTGAGTTCTCTGCTCGTATGAGTTTGGAAAAGTTTGTATTTTGCTTTTCATAAATGTGTAGGAACCCTGTCTGACTCAAAGGGACGCTCTCTCTCTCCTCTGTAACGGAGATTTAGGGAAACTGGAGAGGAAGCAGATTTACCTCTGACCCAAAGCAGATCCGTGACCTTCTGAAGCGACTCACCCCCCCCCCCCCTGAGTCCTCGTCACCCAAAACTGCCCTCCGGTCATTCGTGAGAAGGCGGTGGCCTCTGTTTCGACCAGCAACAACAACCTTCACCTGGATGTTGCAACGGCAAACATTACATGGAATAAATCGCCTTTTAGGAGGAAAAAAAACCCTAATGCGGTTTCCAGGGAGACGGCCTAATCGTTAACTGCGGTGAAACATTAGCCAGTCTCTGAAGATGTTGGTTCCGATCCAACAAGAGGAAAGTCTATTTCGAGCCCTACCTTGAGGTGTTTAAACAGTGAGCGAGTGCATTAATGATAACAGGGGGAGGTGAAACGAAACTTTACAAAAACAAATAGCATGAGTAACAGCATTACGTGCAGGTTTTCACTCTCTGATTCCAGGTTGAATTGGCTTCAGTTCTTTTTCTCTTTTGTGTATTTGAACCAGAAAATGTTTTTCGTCTATGACAAATATCACAACGCGACAATCCGTCGCAGTTTCCTTTCGCCGCCAGGCGAAGGCGACCCTCATGGAGACTCCATGTTTTAGTCGACTGACCTACCTGTTCCTCTTGAGGGCTGGAAGTGTGTTTCTCTGCAGCAATTAAGGGTGACATCATTAACTTCAACAGAGCTCTGAGAAAAACAAACACATTAATGGAGCGCACACACCTCAGGGACTCTGCAACCAGCTGCCTAATGGAGCCGATAAAAACAACATGAAGGAATCTTGACATTAAAGTGGCTCCTTATTTGCTCTCATATCATCCGTCCACAGCAGGGTCGGCTCAAAATGAACGTGCTGCAGTGCGCCGTCGTCCCGCCGCGCGAGTCGCTGGAAAGTTGGAATGATGCTGAACTGTGTCATGGAAAAGTACGGCACGGTGTTCATGTACTTCCAGTGCAGCAGATGGGAATGTGGGACTAATTAAACAAGCTAACAGGCATCTATGACGCTAAACGAAGCAACTGCATCTTCAGGATGTTTTTGATGATCGTTTATTATTTTGCTGGCTGCCGTCATTCAGGCTGCGGCCCAGCTGCTCTCTGACACACGGTGGCGCGTCGCCTCATCACTAAAACAGACCGACATCCTCACGTTAAGGACTGTTTCCAAGCTGTTTCGCTCTAAGGCTCTTGAGATTCAAAAGAAAAAAAAAAAAGTTTTTCCGATTGCAAACTTTTTTTTTTTAAGAAAAGTGCAACTACGCAAAGTTTTAGTTTGGTTCCAAAGTGCACCACACAAGCAGATGCTTCTTTTATGTTTTTAACTCGTCTAGAACCAAGAGTATGGAGGGATTTTACTGCCATAAGTCAAGAGCACACATTTTTATTCTCTATCTAGACAGATACAAAGCCACACAGGAACACGCATTAGAAGGAAATAAACGCAACCTCGATGAGGCTCCCACTGTCCAATATAACACTTTGATTGATTGATTGATTGATTGATTGATTGGCTGGGAAGTTGCCAGGCCATTCTACTTTTTTTTGCTTTGAGAGAGAGCAGAACGCAGTGAGTATTTGAAAGAGGGCAGCAGTTTTGAGTTTAATACAAGTTTCGAGAACAAAGATATGAAATCCTGCTTTCAAGCTGAAAATGTGTGCGCTCCAATTATGGCAGTAAAATTCCCCCATACAAGCATTTCACATTACATATATGCAGAGATCTGTATTGTTCTATTTATTTTAATCATCCTCACAATTGTTTTTAATGTTTTAATTGGTTGCAAGTTTATGTTTATTTATTTTGGGGGGGTTTATTATCACTTGGTTGCACTAGTTTTATTTATTTTGAACTTTATAAAACAGTGGAATTTCTCTATCAACTAATGAAATCCTGAAATATTCATGATAGTTATCGTTTCTTTTGAGAACACTTGCGTGAATCTGGTTGATCTTTTATTTTCTTCGTTCCGTACTGTGCATAATTAAATATTCAAATATTCAGGGCACCATGAGAAGTCTCTGTACACCAGGAACACAGTCTGAAAACGAAACCTGAACGGCTTTATGAAGTCAAACAACGTTACTGAAGGAAGCGCAAATCTGAGCACAGATTATTAAAACGTGAATCAAAGGAAAGCATCTGAATTTGGCCGTAAACCAACGAACAGCAGCAAACTCAACGTTCCCACCAGAAACCAGCCCAAGAGGAGAGGGAGCGTTTCACTGGATTTGCCTCAGAGAGTCAAGTTTTTTTTTTTTTTTTTTGTTTTAAACAGTGGCCTGACTAATTAATTACGTTTGCCATAAAATATTCACCGACTGTCCGTCTGTCCGTCCATCCTCCCAAATCCAAATTCCCCCCATTTGCTCTGCGGTGTCCCAATCCGCTGCCAGGCCAGAATTGATTCATCTCGTTCCCTGATGAGTCGTCGCATGTGATGCAGCATCACTTTGGTGACGGTTCAGTCACAGTCACGCTCCTTCGGTGTCCCCTCATTGGCCGCTTGTTGCTTTACTGCTTCATGTACTGATTTTGCCTTTGTTGCTGTGAAGTCTCGTGCGAGTTTCGACCTTTGAACTACCACGAGTGCCATCATGACGGCTAAACATGTTTCCTCTGTGTTCACAAGCGTTTGCCATCCGTCATGATGAGAACCTTAAATACACCAAAAAACTCAACCTCTGTCGTCACACCGCGCTCCCAGTCGTTTCACATCAGAGCTCGGGGTAAACCGTGGCTGCATTCACACACACATGCACACGCACACACACACACACACACACACACACACACACACACTCAGAATCTGTCTGTGCGTGCGTGTGTGTGTGAGTGTGTCTTTGAGAGAGAGAATGCTATATATGACAGCTTTCATGTGACTTTGCTGTGATGCTTCGAATTCAAAGTTGAGGCAAACATCTTCAGGGATTCAGTGGTTTTGTTTGTGGAGGAAATATGAAAAAGATGCAACTTCCAGAAAGAAGCCGAAAAAAGGAAGTTTTGTCGTAAAAACATTGTGAAAAGATAATTGAAGGTTTACAGTTTAACAATACAGCCGGGTTATCAAAATGATCTGCAGCACAAATAATAAAATTTAAAAAAGAAAGTGGAATTTCAAACTCTTTATAATAATCTAAAAAAGGGTTAAAAATGGAGAATCTCGTGAGAAGAGGAAGACTGATGAAGATAAAAAAAAAATAAAAAGAAGTTGGTTGCATGAATAGATAAAAAGAAAGAGAAAGCTATTCTGGCGTATCAGCCGTTTCCATCTGAGACAGCCACAGATAGCCTCACGCTCTCTCAATGTGAGCAAGTTGAAAGTCAGCAGATCTGCGTTCTCGTCGTTATCATTATTCCAGGCGGCGGTGGAAGTCACCATGGCTCGCTGTGTGCACACGGGCCGCTCGCGTACCACAAAGCCCCAAAGGTGTTCATTAGCTGGGGTCCCAGGGGCCACGGGTGACGCCCGCTGAGGCCCTAACTGCTGCAACAGCGAAGTTTAAGCAACTACCACCCACACGGATCGCTATTAGTTACACAGAACAAGAAAGAAAAAAAAACAAATAAATCCCAAACATTTGCTGCTACGCAGAATCATAGCGGCAATATTTTATAAAATATTGTTTATGTTTCAGATCTCTCGTCCTTCCCTGTCTTTGTGAGCTTATTGCAAGTTTTATTTGCCTGCCTCTCTTTCTCCAGTTGTCGCCACACGTTTCTCCCTAATTCATTCTCAACATAGTGGCCAATTTAAAAATTAATAGATTGCTATGGAAACATGGTAATAGAACAAAGCAATCTCACATATGTCGGGTGCTGCTTTTAATTCAGTTCACCATAATTAGTTTGTGGTTAACAAGCTAATTACCAAACTATCTACAATACCCAGGTCCTAAGCTAACTTAAAAATTAGTTTCTTCAGGCTACGACTGTTAGCTAGTTTAATTTCAGCAAGCTAATTTGCTGGCTGCACACTCTTCACAACTAAAGTCGCAAACTTTCCTCAATGTTTAAGAAATAAGAAGTTAGTATATTTTTTAAAATGTAATAAGCTTCTCTGATGGTTTACACAAGCAGCCGATTCAGGTTGTTTTTAATGTCTTTATTTTTCAAAGTTTATTATTATTAGCAAGCGGACCAGTAAGCTAGCTACGCTCACAAATCCAAGTTTCAAACGTAACCCATGAAAAATAAAAAAATACGACCGTCCATGTAAGAAGTTTTTTAATGATGGCTTCATAAACGTTAACGGCTATTGGATTTAGTTTTTAATGTATTTACCAAACAAAGGTCAATTACTGCTAGTAGGATAATTAGCAAACCTTCTAACAGTAGAATTGAACACCAAGTCCTGGAAACCCAACCCTAAGAGCTCAAGTTTACAACTATCCTAGGTAAAAAGGATATAAATTGTATCATAAAGCTGATAACATACTTTCAGAAAAATTATAAAAATAGAACGAAAAAATCTCCAAGCATATTGGAAATGTCTAGCGTGTTTATCTGTGACACCTTGGGAATATTTACAGATTGTTAATGTGATTTGTTTTCGTTCTTGAACAAATAAATATATTATTGTTGTCAGACCCATTAAAAGTCATTAGAGGCAATATTTTGTGCGTCTACAAAAATGGGAACAACAGTAAATTATTTCACAAAGCCTTTATTACACTGATTTTATTTTACGGTACAAATGCGATGAGGGGAAATGATTTGGCAGGCAAATGATTAAAATGGGGATTCTCCTTCATTTCACCCAGATTACTTCTTCAGGAATCAGTCAGCCTTAATTAGCTCGTTTTCAGGCACACGAGCTGAACGGATGTCACAGACTAGACAACAAATCCAAAGCTTGACCTTTAAAACTGGAAAAAACAACAAGAAGTTAGCAGGCTGGTTGAGTTGTGCACTGAGGCTAATTGACCTTTGCTTGGCTTGTTAACCTTGGCTGTAAAAGCTAGGAAATGAAGGCAAAAACAAGACACATTTCTTAAAATTAAAAAAGAAATTGACATTGATTATGTGCATGAATCATGTTTCCATTGCTTTCTCTTTATAAGTGCAGCCGGATTTTATATTTCTTGTGCTATTCTGAAATTAGTGAGGACATAAAATAAGAAAAGCTATAAATAAAGGTTGACTCTGCTCTTTTCTGGCCGTTAAATACTCCCAGTTTCTATGTGAGATAAAGCTGAAGACTTTATAAATAACACCAAAACGCAATACAGTTACACTAACAATATATCGCCTGTAAAAAGGGATTTCATGACCTTTCCGCCTCTTATAGTTAGTATTATAAAAGCATTCCTTCCCTTTGAAATTTGTTCCATTTTGTCACGTTGCAATCTCAAACATTTATGTATTTCATTGATATTTTATGTTAGTCCACAACAAAGAGTGTGTGACAGTGAAGCAGAATAGTAAGGTTCAAACCGTAGTCAAAAATAAAAAGAATAAAACGTGCACATTTATATTCACCCCTTTTATCAACACCAATAGGGAGTATATTAAATAACATGCTTTCGATCAATTAACTGTGTGTAATAGTGGCCCAGTCAAAGTCCCAACCTCAACCCAACTGAGTCGAAGACGATTATATGAAGAATTTACTTTAACATTGCATTTCTAACTATTCACATATTCATTTAAAAAAAACAAAAAAAAAAACAAAGATTTTTTTTCCCCACTTTAAAATTAGAAACTGTTTTGTCTCGGCTGATCACATAAAATATCAATAAAACACACTGGAGTTTGTGGTTGTTTCAAAGTGTGCATGGCACTTTAAATGGATGGATTCCTAAAGAGGCTGCAAGCAGGGCCTGTGTTTGCTAAAGAAATAAAGCCAATGTCATGTATCATCATTAAAATATCCGGCTGATGTGGTGTCCGTGTTCGGAGCGTGGAGTGTCGGGCGCACCATGATCCAGATGCAGGCGGCTTTCGGTCCAGAAACTGGAGTCTCTTTAGTTGCAGCTTTGAAAATGAAGCCTCCTTCACAAGGCAGACATTATCCCTCCGTCACAGGAGAGATTGTCCACAACTTCAAAAATAAATCTGTGTCCAGCAAACAGAGTTTTTCCTTCATTTGTTTCACATCCATAGATTAAAAACTCCATTGTTCAGAACTTTGGCAAAGTTTTATGGCGGTTCTGGTAGTTCTGTCAAGTTGCTGTAAAGCAGCTTTTGGTAACTTTTATAAAAAAAAATAAAAAGAAAAAGCTTTTTTTTTTTATATATTTGTTAAAGCTGTCACCATGTCATGACAGTGTACTATGAGACAGATAATCTGCAATCACTCTCATGTATGCGCTGCTCATACCCTCCCTATTTGCTCTGCTACGCTACAGCAGGTTCACCACAACAGAGGCTGTCATGAATGTGAAGGCTAGATAACATGGTCACAAACAATTTTCCTGGAGTGGTAAGATGATTCTTCACCATTAGTGCATTTAGCAGAGAGTACACAAGAGTAATTGACAGCGCTAAGACCTTCTCCCGGCTCTGATTGGTTCGTTTTGACCGGGAGCGGTACGTTTCTTCAGAAATAGCTCAGAGAGGAGGTGGAAGATCTTGATCTTTTCACAGATGATCTGTCTCATAATATCGTCACAAAATTATGACAGTTTCCACAAATATTAAAAAATCACATTTTTTGTAAAAGTTACATACTGTAGCTTAAGGGGTTCATTTTTCAATCGGAATCCTCCCCGGCGGTGGCGGCCTCCAAAGCAGCAAGAGCCTCCGCCACCATAGAGTCTGTGACGCTCTGCACCTCCACCTGGTCTTTCCTCACCTCCTCCTCGTCATCATCCTCGCTCTTCGTCACAGAGACGCCGCTCTCCTCGGTGGAAACGTCCGCAGTCTTTGGCAGCTCGTCTCTCGTGCCGCCAGAGGACAAGCTGGTGGTGCTCGTGTGGATGTCCACGGACAAGACGCTGCCCTCGTCCCCGGTGTCCCACAGGTGCTCCGGCGTCCCCCCGACGCCCTCGTCGATCTCGTCCACCGACGGGCTCCCGCCTGCCATGCTGCAGGTGGTGATGGAGCTGTCCCACCCGTTCGTCATAGCCTCGTGCTGCGGCTCGCTGTAGCTCCTGTGGTCTTCGTACTGCTGTACGTTGGGGTAAATAGGCACCTGGCTTGCATCGATGTCCATCCATCGTCGCCCTACCACCTCTGGCTCAATGATGTACAGCCCGCCACCTGCGGGAGGCGCGCCCGCCTGCTGGTGCATTTCCTTTGCAAGTGACGGCGCCGAGTGAAGCCTGTGGTTGACCTGGTTGTTGTCATGCTCCAGTTTGAGTGTGCTGTTGTTGGACTTGCTGTAGCCCAGGTTCTGGAAGCCCTGCTTCTGCTTGATGTGGTCGCCCTGCGGGTTGCGGCCGGGGTCACCGCCCACATGGTGCTGGCCCTGGTAGAGGGAGCTGGCCGCAGAGTCGCTTTTCCGCCCATCCACCGCCGTTGAGGGGTCGTAGATGTAGCTGCGGGGAAGTCAAGACAGAGAAATGTAAATCAGAGAGACGGATGGGGTTTTTGATATGGGCAGTTGCCCAGGGCAGCAGTAGAGCAGCTTTTGGGTGGGGTGGGGAGATGCTGCAGGGACCTAGAACGGTCAGTTGTGGGAGTGGGTGACATTTCGTGTTACTATTGTGATAACAATAAACAATGCAATAAATTTCCACCCCTCGTTGTTTGCATTTTGAAAAACCTTTTTATTCCTGCCAGTCAGGCTGCGCTCAGACTGCAGCCTGAAGTGATTTTTTTTGTCAATTTGGATTATTTGCCGGGGCCGTTCACACTGTGACCTGCATGTGTTCTGCGGACCCACATGCGCAGTAGAGGCCGCAATAGCGTCAGTGTTCTCAGTGTTCTGCCAACTGCCATGAAAAGAAGAAGTAAACATGGAGGCTAACGGTGGAGCATGTTTTGAAGTTGTTGTCCGACCGGAGCAGCGTATTGGCAACTCGATCCTCCATCAGAGGCCGTCATGGTTGTCGTTATTCTTCCCGCTTGCGCGCATCATGACGCAGAGCAGTGACGTTCAGTTCGGATGAATGCGACCTGCACGTTAGGTCGCATTTGAATCAGATACGTATCAGATTTGCAAGTGGATATGCAAAGAATCAGACCTGTTGTTCAGACTGTCATGAACAGATCATATGCAGGTCGCGTTACGTCCAAAAAATTGGAATTGGGTCACTTCAAGGGGTAAAGTGAACGCAGCCTAAGTGGGATGTTGGCAACCCTTAGGAAGACAATTTGACCTTCCAAGAATATAGCTCTCCTGTATTTTGATTGGTTAGAAAATAGCAGAAGGCGGGGCTTGTCCACGGCGGGATTTACCCAGGAGCCACCACTGCACCGAGACATAAACATGAACAGGGCTTCATAAAAAGATGAGACTCACAGAATGATGGTTGTTCATTAGCACCGGGTAAAAAAGTAGGTCTGACTCCATCTGTGAGACAGCGCAGATTTGCAATAATGTGCAACAATAATGATGAAAACACCACTTCATTTTCCCTTAATCAGTTGGATAATGGGTGGCTGGATTAAAAAATGATGATTTAATCCATATTGAGTAAATAAAAAAAACAATTTTTCTTTGGCAGAAAATCCTCCGATTGTTGATGTCTGCAGAACTGATTTTGATGATTAATTCTCACTTCCTTTGTAAACTGTGTTTACTAGCTCTGCTACCCCCCCCCCCCCCCTCTGATGGATTTTCCTTCAAGGACATAAAACCAGGCTGACTCGTTCACACCACTGAGAGCGCAAAGTCTTTCCTGCAAGACGCTGTCAGACGTCGCCCACTGTGAACGCCTCTTGTTTTCATGACAACCTTTTCATTTGTTTTCTCCGTCTCATCACCATGTTCTTGACTCCAGCTGAGCTGCTTCCAGCTCGCGGCTCTTAAGGTGCTGCTTGCTCGCATCCTTCTGTCTCCTTCAATGTCACTGTGATGCAGCTGCGACTCTAACCTGCTGTAACTTTACGCTTCTCCATCCGAGCGTCCTCTGACCAAAGAGCCCAAGTTCTGAGAATGAAGGAGATCGTTTTCAAATGCATCGACCGATTCGGGTTTCTCCGTCCTCTTCCAGCCGCCCACACACACAGCCTCACCCCTCTGACTTAAGCACCTCTTACCAACCCTGCGTCTTTCTTTTTTCCCACCCTCATCTTCTCTCCGCAGAACGCTGAGAAAATGAATGTTTTCCATTTCCTCAGCTCTGCTGCTGTGTCCTCTGCCAAAGGTGAAATCTTAAGCATGTTTTCTGAGAGGCGAGAGGCTCTCTTTGTGCTTAACTAAGGAAAAAGAAACGACCAATAATACTTAGAGGGGGGATGAGAAAGCCTGGCAGGAGAATGAAACTGTATTTTCATCAACAACAGGCGTCCATCCAGTTCATCTTGAAGCAATTTTCACAGAGCCAAACAAACACATGGCCTGTTGTTGTGATTTTCTCTTATTGCTTCCTGCCGTAGTGGACAAACAGAACAAGGAATAAGGCATTTATTTTTATACCTGGAACATATTTCAAGCCTACATAAGAGTGGGTCAGCTTCGCTCTTGGAAATGGAGGTGATGTCAGAATCACAGATGCCTATGTGTGACAAAAAGCTGGTGCTTCAGCAGTGTCTATTTTGGTTTATTTTTATCCTGTATCAGTGATAAAAATCGAGCTGTACAGCATCGTCACTCGATGAGGTCTAATTGACAACGTTTGCTTACCACAAACACTGGCAGGATGGTGCTGATTGTTACTGTCTCGCTGTGAGTTTAGATCTGGGGTCTGCAACTTGTGGCTCCAGAGCTCCACTTAAATAAGTAACGGTTTGCAGTTTTTCACAAATGCAGGTTTTTACTGGAATAAATAGATTTTCCATGACAGAATCAAAAACGCTAGCGATATTGTTTTAGATTGAATTTTTTAAAGTGTCATTTGTGGCTCTAAACAAGTCTTTTTTAGTCGGTCTGAAGGGAAATATTGTTCTTAGGATTGTGAAGGTTGCTGACTCTTGCTCCAAATTATTTACTGAAACCCTGGATATTTATTAGTTTATGCTTATTTAGAAGGAAACTCCTGAATTTATGTGATTGATAAGGTGCAAGACTAAGAAAAGCGCTTTCTGTACCCCACGTCAAAGCTTAGGCAAATTGATATTGACACTAGTTAAAGTCCGGGATCTGCAATGTTTACAACGAGAAATACAAAGCAGAACATCATTTTAAGGTGAAGAAAAGAAAAGAAAAAAAAAAAACCAACTAGTCCAGTTTGCCACAAACTATGCAGGGGACCAACATGTGCCTTTTCTATCTGCATAAAATATTATCTGTGTCAGAGATTTGGCACACCATCTCCACAGTAAAACACAATAAAGGCATGCTCAAGCTGTGAGGTGAGGCAGGGATAGGGAAGCTGATCAGACGATGGGTGATTTAACACAGGCCAGGTCAGGATGGATTCCACCCTGCCCTTGCAAATATGTCTCATTTTGTGTTGCTAAGTTATAAAAAAAAAAGCAACAAAAAAACAAAATACATTGATGTTTATAGCTGTGCTTCTGCAGCTCCTGGATGTTTCCTGTCCACTAGGCAGGAAAGAAGGCAGCTTTAACACAAATCCAAAGAAATGTATAAGAAAATTCAGGTGTATGCTGCTAATTAATTGCCCATTTATCAGACCAGCAGAGTTAAATACTTTCTATTTTTACTGGGTGGACGGCGGGTCCTCATCGCTGACCCAGTAACCCAAAGCCTCAAACTCTGCTAATCCCAGAAATGTGACACTCCACACAATTACGGAGGTATGTGTTTGTGTCACAAGCATTCGCATGTGTGTGTTTGACATAAGAAAAAGTGTGAAAGAAAGAGGTGCGGATCGGGTTGAGGGATTACTACGCTGGTATGCGTAGCACATTGAGGCCCTTCATTAATCTCCAATCAGAAAGTCGTTTCCTGGCCGCGCTCTGCGCCCCGGAAAGCGCGGCGACGTCGAGCCTTGACAACGACGCATTGTGTGCTTCTAATGAGCAGACAGTCCTGGAGAGAAATACAGTAGCCAAGGGTACTGGCTATTGACATATCGACTCACGGTTCGTACTAAAAGTCCACGTGAGGCTCACTGTGCAGACGTGTTATAAATGGAGCTCTCTCTGTCTACAGGAGACAAGACAAGAAATCATTATGTGGATAAGCAAAGAGCTGGAAACGGCACCGAGGAGGAAACTAACAGTGAGAGGATGAATGAGAGGAGGACAACATTCAGAAGTTCAGCTGCCATTAGATCTGGGTTAAACACGCAGATGTTTCTTTGAATTTAAAACAATTTAACACAAGATTTCTGCATGTTTTTCCTTAAAAACAATCAGATTCAAAAGTATTTTCACACTCTACACTATGGACTCAATTTGTGCACACATGGTCCTGCAGCAGTGCAGTCACTGTTCCCAAAGTGCCTCAACTCTGTAGTCATGTGGTTATTAGAAGGTATTTTTTCCCCTCAGTCAGAGAAGTGCAGCTCAAAGCAACACCAGGAAACTTTTTCTTCCTGTTGCTTTAGCTGCAGTAGAGCTGCTGCCTCCCCGGACAGTCAGAACTTCATCTGGTGAGACGGGTTTAAAACAAGAAATAGCAAATTCATAAATACATTTATCATTAAACTGTGACACTACATTGGGCTGTGGGCTTTCATATGAATATGGCAGAAAAACAAGAACGAAGGAAACAACAGAAAGACCAAAATAGTGATGATATTACTGATGATACCAGCTTTTGCGGTAGAACTAAAACCCTTTCCACTGTTCACATTGAGGACTATAAGTTACATTTAGTATCTGTTTTTCGGGCGAAGGTTTCAGGTATTCGCAAATTTAGCTATCCTCTGCAAATACTGGGTGTGTGATTTTAGTTTAGATTAACAGATTTTCATAATCAAAATATACTTTAAAGTGCTAAATATAAATCTAACCAGTAGTAATCATTTCAATGATTTATCTTCTGCACTGGTCCAGTTTTTATTTGTTGATTTATTTGTCTCATTCCAGACAATTAAAGTTCAGACAGTGACATTTCTTGAACAGCATAATATGCTTTTTTTTTTTTTTTCTCACATCCTGGTGAGTGAGAATAATTTTCATACATTTTATCTTCATGTTTTGGTTGTCAAAAGAAAATCCTCTGTTTGTTCCCAATTAAAATAAATCTGAAAACTGTTTGAATTAGATTTTATTTTTCTTAAGTCGTCACAATATATTGGAGAAGAAAGCAAAGTAAAACTGATACAAAAATAATATCTTACCTTTTCACCATCCGGCAGCATTGGCACCCCATTTGGCCAGATGTGTCGTGTTGCTGTGGAGACACATTAACAAACCAATAAAATATTAAGCAGCCGCACATTCTTGGAAGCAAATGGCGCAGCACCAAGAACAGAGCAACTCAACCCGGAGACGGGACGTCAGATTTTGAGCTGATCAAGCGCAGGTTCAGATTGATAATCGGGGAGCGTTATTGATCACTTCTGACATGTGAACGGCTTTTTAATGAAAGCTTTTTCCTAAAGATTTCACCTGATGACTTAGCTTTGCTCTCGGTTTGATTGGTGTTTGGTCACGACGATGGAAGCTGTGCTTGCCTGAAGCGCTGATAAAGTTGTTATTGCCATCGATCACCTGCATGTCTGTGTCTGTTCGCGCACGCGCGTGTTTGCGTGTGGGTGTGAAAGATCGTGTAACAACGTTCAGGATGGGAATGACCTTTTCTCTCCTGGTGGTGTGCTTCACCAGGCTGTGGCATTTCATTGCCTGGGTAAATAATTAATCAGTGACTTTTGAATAAGTTTGTCTCAAAGTGAAGGAGGAACAGAGACTGACAGAGGGAGAGGACGCAGTGTCTTTTCATGAAGAATAAACGCGAGGAGCTTTGCATGACTGGCGAAGAGACGCTGATCCTATAGGACTGTAGCTTAAATCTTCAGCTTTGTTCTTATGTTATTTTCACCATCTATAAACTACGCATCAGAGCGTGCCTCGCTAATGTCACGTAACATGTTCTTGTCACTCTTGCAGATATTTTTCTGTCACAAATCGCTGACATCTCCATTTACTCCACCTCCTCTCTCCTTCATCTGTCTTTCTCTTTCATTTACAGATATGCAGAAATCCATCAGTCATGGCCAGCATGTCACAAACAGGGATTTCAGTGTTTCGCTCTTCTCCAGACTTTCCTGTCAAATATTTGACTTTCACAGTGGGCCTCCGTTTATTTGCAGATCCACCTATTGGTAGATTTTTACGTGGAATGTAACCCTAAGTTATCCGTCTATTTTTGGGGTTTCTTTGTAGCTCATATCTAAAATATTTGAAGGAATATTGCAGCTCGGGAAGCTGAAATACCTGCGGCAGAGCTACTTGACATGCTATTGGCTGGCGTCTGCAAAGCGGCTTGCATTTACATTACTTGGTGCTGAAGGACGGAAGAAAAAAGGAAGCAGCGTTATACTAGTCTGATTTCATTTCAGTGATTGCATCCAAGCTTTCTGAATCAGAATGAAATTGAACCGTTAAGTGCCTCAAGATCACCATCCCTAATGTAAGGAGGAAGACGATGTTAAGCACATCTGGAATGAAGCAGTTTTTCATTAGGCTATTAAAAGCAAATGTTGTTGGTGTACCATAGCACTCCTTTGAGGACTCACTTTATGACAGTCTCCTGATATTTCAGTTTAAAGTCCAATAAAACTTGGAGCTTTAAGTTTGTGGGCTAAAACCTGAACTATGAAGCAGAATCAGTGCGGCTCAGTGATACGTTTTAACCTGAGATCCATCTATGGCAGCTGTTGCGTCATTATATGAAATTTGTTGGGCTTAAGCATCCCCTGCTGAAAGCAGCCAGGTTTAGGAACGTAAGAAAGTGCCTGACCTCCAGCTGGTATCAAAGAAACGGATCTATATGTTAGTATTGATTAAACAGCTGCAAGGTCGGTTGGGTTATTCATGTAATAGCAGGTTGCACAGGTTTCATCACAAACTGGGCCTCCTTTAGGTGGAGGCCCTTTTTATTTGTGGAAAAGCAGCAGAATCTGGCTTAGCTTTCCCGAGATACCTAATAATCCTCCTGCAGGTCTGCGGCTGACTTTAGAGGCAGAAGTGGGCGTCAGCATTCAGGCTACAGAAAAAAAAAAAAAAAAAAAAAAAAAACTCCTCATCATGATGACGATCCTCTCATCTCCAAGTGCCTCGTATTCTCCTCGTCCAAATGGACCCTTGTGATTTGAGTCGGGCTTGACCGCAACCCGGCAGCAGCAATATCCCCGCTTCATATTCATCGGCACGTTCACGCAAGTGGAATTTCGAGTCGCCGCCAGGGCCGGATGCTGCGACAGGCTGCGCTTTAAATAGCGGACCCTGTTTCATACGTTGCTGCTCTGCAGGGCACCCACCCAGCTGGAGGGTCCCTTATCTTCCAAGAGCGGCGCAGAAGAGGAGCTTATTTCCCCTGAGGGCTTCCAGAAGCGTCACATCCATGCGGCGTCGTTTTGGTCCCGAGAGAACGCTGCAGTCACAATCAGGCAACTTTTACAATTACAGTTCACGTTCGAGCAGGTCAATAATCCTCCGAAGAGCTCCACCTCTCCGTCCCCTCAGACTGCTGGATGTGCAGATTTCTCCCTCCATTTCATCTACCACACTCCGTCTCTTGTTTTATTGTTTTGCAGTGGCATTTTTTTTTCTGGTGCATTATGTATATCCCATATTTCACTGATATGTGTTTGCTGCTTTCTGCTCTCAGGGGTGTTTTTAATGTGCCTGCCTCAAAGTCTTCCAGGCTGCTTGGATTAATTTGGGAAGCATCCACAACCCACCATCCTGCCAAATACACAGTCATGGCAAAAAGAAAGCAGATACACCCTTTATCAGCTCTGGGGCTTTAATAAAGAAACAACCAGGTGTTTACTAAGTTCTAAAATGATTTAAATCTGACTAAATGTTGCTTAAATGTACATAACATATCTAAGACCTGAAAGGTGTAGTTCCTGTTTACCACAAGTTTTATGAATTGCAATAATGAATAATTATGCCAAAGAAACGTGCAAAAAGAAACTCAAATCTTATGCTTTATATTTATAAATCTATAAATTTTGGCTCATACCTGGTTAAAATTACATCTTATTATATTGTTAATGATAATATTGTTGTTCTGAGACTATTTCCAATTAATATAATGATATCGGCGCCGGTATCATTATATTTTTGATCTTTGAGTAGCCAGAATAATGTTCCGCCCACTCGAAGATCAATAAACTTCAAATCCTTTACTTTAGAAGATACTTTAAATATCCAACAAACGGACAAAAAAAGACCAATAAAACAAAATTTAAATACCATCACACACCTGAAACTATAAATAAAATGGACTATGAAAACAAATACAAACATCTCGATCAAAAAATATAAAATCATCAGAATGGAAATGATCATGTGATTAATTGATTTACAGCTTGTTGCAGCAGGAGTCCATCATATTACAACAGTAAAAAATAAACTTCACATTGTATGTGAACAAATAAAAGACTCATAGTCTCAGCTTTTCATGTCAGAAACGTCACTGTATCTATTATAAATATTCTCATTTTATATTTTCTTTTGTTGATTTGTTGACTGGTAATCTTTATGTTTTACAAATTATGGCCCTGATCTATTATTGGAACCATAGTACAGATATCAGCATCAAGAGTCCCTGTACTTTACAAACAAAATGATAAACATTTCACTACATCAAGAACCATTTCAGAATCACTCCTCCAGTACACAAACTCTGATAAAATAATACTTTAAAAATATTCTTCAAAATGCAGCAAATGACTCTAATTAAATTCAGTCTCCTGAAAAGGTAGTTCAGCAATAAAAATGCGAAATACTTCATTTTGTTGAGCGCACAGTGATAGAAACTATGGTTAGCCACAATGCGCATATTCGATTAAAGTGAAGAGAATGACTTCAACGTCCACTGAGAGCAAACATGCCAGACAGGATGATTAATGGCTGCCTCACTGGGTCGGAAAAAGCCGGTTTGCATCGGAGTTGGGTTGAGTTGCACATTTGCAAGGCAAAAAGAGTCTCTGGGCTGTTTGAGTGCTGACAATGTGATTGTGGCGTTCCCTGCCTCGGGCTAACCATCCTGCTCCCGCTCAGCAAAAAAGTACCCTCGGAGGAGAACTCGTCCTGCAGGCCAGGAATGGCAACAAAGCCACCTAAAAAAATGGCTCCCAGTTACATCACTGCTCTGATAGCGGAGAGAGTGTTTGCTTTTAAAGTCAAAGACAAAAAAAAGGTATGTTCAGGCTCCAGAGTGTCTACTTGTAGCTGCCACACTGTGTTTGCTGGCTAAGATGATAAAAGACCAGAAGACAGAAATACTTTTTTCTGCTGAAGTGCAACAATTGGCAGCTTTAGGATCTTCTCTAAAGTGATTGTTTTTGTCAGTTTAACAAATAATTTGATTTGTAGTTTCAAATTCTAGACAAAAGCAAGAAAGTCTTTCTGTTAAATGACAAATGGAGGAAATGGTTACAGAGTAAATAATATCTACAACTCAGCAAATAATGAATCCAAATAAACTTGGTTTATACAACAGAGCTGAGTGCTTTCAGTTTTTGAAGCTACTTGTTCCACAAGTAACTCAGTACTCAGTCTTACCATCTGCACAAGGCATGTGTTATTGGCTCATGAATTTGTGTAATTTAAGGTTAAAGTGACCTAACGTGACCGAACAAACATGTCAGGATAAACACTTCATTAGGTGGGGGATGATGGGAACTGCACTACTGAGAAACGTCGCTGAAGGTCATCCATGCTGGAAAAGCTTCGACACCGAGAGTCAGATGACTCTGTTGTTAATGCAGCGACATATTCTACACTTCATGCAGATCCAGTTTTAACCTTAGGTCTCGCTGCAGCAAAATATATCCGGCTTTTTGGTCTGAAGAAATATACGACAAAGAAGGAGAAACAGAAGAAATCTGTACCTAATTAACAGCCAACATTACATTTGCAGCAAAACTTAGTTGAAGTTTTGCAGCAAAAAACTTCAGCTAATTTTTTTTCGATATTAACCCAGCCACCTTATTGTATTTTCATGATGTAGTTTTTAGGTCTAGGGTTAGGGTAACATTTGTTACAGTGTGGACGAAGACCCAAATTTATCTTCCCATCACACACAGCGAGGAGGACGGTTGGGTAAAAATAATCACTGAAGCTCTCCGTCAGAAAACAGAAGAGCTTTATTTTTACTCTGTGAGGTAAAGGATGATATGATTCTCTCCGCATCATTCACATCGTATTCTGGTCTTACAGAGGTGGTCACACAGACAATGCCTTGAAGAAACACATCAGCAATGTGTTTAAGAAATTATTGTCCCTCAATCTGGGAAGGGTTATAAGTCAATTTCTAACCAACTCTGCAGACCCATCAGTAATACCAAGCTTTCCAACCCCCTGCAGGTTTTCACAATAAGCAGCAGCAGCAGCAGCAGCAGCAGCAGGTCTCCGCTGCCTGAAACTCACATCCGAACATCCAAATAACCAATCATGTAGCCTTCCTGGAGACTTTTCAAACTCATAATGAGATCACAGTTTCAATCTGTGCATCAAATGACCATCATTCATGCAGCTATTGGCCATTGTTGGTTGGCAATAATAGTGCCTTATCTTCTGCCTGTGTCATTCAATATATTGCTCCTGTTTTGTTTTGTTTTTTTATGATGGGGAAGATCGGGGGACAATTACTGAAGAGGAAAGATTTTTCAGGGCCAGCAGCTTGGCCCGGCCCCCATTTCTTCACTTTGTGGGCTTCCTGCAGGGGAAATTGAAACGTTTCATCTCAGAGAAACAGGAGCAATAAAATCGAGATTGCTGTAGAGTGTCTCTGAAATGTGGTATGGATTGAGATTGAAGGAATACCTGCAGAATTGGCAGTCAGGGACATTCACGAGCTATCGCTACGGCAGGAAAGTCTCCCCTGGAAAGACAAGGCTGAGAATAGTCCTTCCAGTTTCATCTTTCTTATTCATAAACGGGAATTTTTTGTGTTCCAATAAATAGAGGATTTTACTGTCAGAGTGAATGAAACAGTTAAAAATTTAACAACGCTGTGAGGGAATAGTTCAGACGTTTTATGAAGCTGCTGCATTGAAAAGAAAACAATACAATAAAATGAATAAAATAAAAATTATGATGTATTTGATGCTATAAGCATGACAGGCACAATCCCCTGATAGGAGAGCAAACATTTTTTTGCAGAACAGTCACTGATTGGTGTCTTAGAGTATTTCAAGTACTTAAAACTACCTTCCTCAATATAAATTAGAAAAGGAATGAGAAAATCCTAAACTACAAAGAAACATGTCAACAGCTTCCTATGAACAGCATTAACACTTTGTTTAATGCAGAGCATCTTTTAAAGTGATTTTGATTTCACGGGACGGCTTTGAGGACCCACTGAAGTGGAGTTACTCAAGGCCAGCAGAAAGGACACAGAACAGCCACACGTGATCTAGCAACAGTGAATGGAAGCAGCTGAAAATCTCCCAAGTTTCATTTGAATATCAGAGTTTAACAGGACAACTTTTTATGTGCAGAAAGGGTTATTGAGTGCCAGCCTTCAGGTTAAGACTTAATGTGAAACCTGTGCTTTGATGACATTCTTCCCAGTAAAGTTTGCATAGGGACGAGGCTGTGGTGAAGAGACGCTCCAACGAAGCCTGTGAAGCTTTTTTAATCATTGACTCCACCATATTTATCACTGAAACAGTCATTACTTAAAATCCCCAAGTTACATTTGTTTTTAATATATTTATTTTTATAGTCTTAGGATATAGATGAAGATATAGAGAAAAGGAGTATTGGAGTTATGCATTTCTGTGTGTCAGCCACATAAAAACAATAGAATAAACCCAGATTAAATACAAAATAAAGTCTCATCTGTAGAATTACCTCATTTAAGGACTCTTCAGAACTTTACCTTTTTATATAGCATTTGTTTCACCATACTTATTGTTATGTATGGTAAAATAAATTATGGAGATCATGAAATGTTCAGAATTAGACAAGTACAAACTGGCTCCTGGTTAGTTTGAGACGTCCAATGATGACAGCTCCTTTTGTAGAAAAAGACTCAAACTCTGGTAAACTTTCACATGGTTAATTGACCAGAACTCATGAATGTCACTTTGCAGATTTGATTTCCAGATTTTAACCACAAAACATTCCTGCTCCATCGCCCTGTAGTGGCCTCTTTTCAGTCTTATACATCTGATACCAATGGTTCTTGCTCCGCTCTTGGAAGACTGAAATCCATCCATAAGCAATTCTGTTTAGCTCAGAGGCTCAGTTGCTGGTCTAAACATTACACAAACCATCACTAAAGACCAAAATACAGGTAACTGAGGCAGGGAAACAAATACAGGCAGCTTAAATAACCTGTTTCAGTCAAAACTTCATAGAACTTCCTGGTCTGTGCAGGTAATTTCTCCAAAGTAGGTCTCAGAGTGAACAAAGAAGCGGTCCCATTCAGAGAAGAACCTGTTGGTCTTCCATAGTCAGGTTATCTGAGATTGGGAACATTTAGCTTATGTTAGGTGTGTGACACATTATAAAGTCATATTTTAGACGTGGCTACTAACCTGGGGCTCATCACACAGCATACAGTATGTATGCGTTTGACAGGACAGTGAGAAGGGAGATCATATTCATATGGGAAGGGTGTGGTAACAAGAAAGAAGGAAAACTGGTATGACATCCACCTCACTGTCTGTTGTTTAAGTTTCTTGCTCTTTATCAGAGGGGGAATTTGTGAATTTAACTCAGAATCAGCCATGACAGATTTTTGGAACGAAAGCAACCCCAGATCTTCCATCCTCAGATTTTTCCGTGCTTCCATTTTTTCTCCAGACCTACGATGACTTCCGCTTTAGATATACAGTGGAAATCTTCCTGCAAGCCAGAAGAGGTGGTCATGTATGCTGAATGTTAGTGTGGCGGATGGGTGCAGCGCCGGGAAACTTCATAACATATTTATGTGAAACGCAGTCGTGTCAAAAGGCTTGAGTCATCTTTCGTTTCTTGACCTTCCTCTCAAGCAAACAGACTTTATTCTTATTTCCTGAATGAGTTATTGTGACATTTGAAAAAGCATTCTGTTTTTCTTTGCACTTTGAGTCCTAAAATGTTAAAACATTTGAACTCACTTTTGCATAAAACTGATTTATGAATAATAAGAGGATAAGAAAGAATCACAAGCTCCAAGGATGAATCATTGTTGCCTTTATACATAACAACTTAAAAGAACAATTTCAAACTTAATATTTCCCCACAAAAGTCATAAATTTTATTAGAATCATCTGAAAATACCAAAGATTACAGTTTCCCAAAATGAGCCAGAGAGATGAACGCCCTTCATCAGCGGTCACTGGTGGGCCACTGGAGGCCAGCAACCAATCAAAACATTGTTAGCCTCTTATTTAAAACTCCTAAATGTGTTTTTGATCTGCTTAATTTTACTCATCCCGATGACACAAAGCATCAGGATAAACAAAAAGTAAGATTAGTGTCTGATTTTTCAATGCTGCCACTAATGATCCGAACAGAGACTGGCTGACGTTCATGAACAACGTTAGCTTTTTAAAAGAGGATTAACAAAATGTGATGGTGAAAACTGATCATGTCTCCATAACATCTCAGAAGAATAAAGGGAGGATCAAACACTGACGAGATGAAACATTTACAGTGTCATAATGACGTGAGGCTGGGTTGTGGAAACTGGTTCCTCTATAGAACCAGCTGGGAACTGGTTATATCATCGTCACACTGGTGGGAACACCCTTGAAAACGTGACACAGAGCAAATGATAGATATGATGGAAATTTTTTGTGATTTGATACCGTACAACTTTAAAACCTTGATACACATTCACACACAGGTATCTATGGATAGTCATGGACTTTTTGTGGCCGGCTGTGAGAACAGGACAGGAAGTTGGTGAAAAAGTAGCTCAAGTCTAAAGAAAACCATTAAAAGACCTTCAGAGAGTCAAGACAACTGGTGATCAAGAGGGTTATAGTCACTTTATCATCCCATTTAATTAGGAAATTTTCTTTTTTTAACCTGTAGTTCAATGATGTCAGGCTGGGATTTAATAGACAGACTTTTCAAGAACAGAATAATAATCGTCAGCCTCATTTAGGCTAACTTCTATCAGAATCCCAATATTTATTATTCTGGATCACATTACAGCATCCCAGTTTTATGTAATAGGAGAAACTGGCTGCAGATGTCCATAGAACAAAGTATTTAAGCTCCTTCAAATACTTGGAATAAGCCGATACACACATGATGTTTTATACTCGAGGTAAACCTTCCTTCTGCTTTAGATGCTCATGGCTTTGTTCGGCTTTTCCGATCACCTCCTCTGCAGGGACAGATGGCACACCGAAGCTGCTTCTCCATTAACGTGTCGTCTTTGTAGGCGCTGCATCAGATGCACTATTTTTTTTCCCCTGCATGGTCTTTCCTTACAAATGCGCCAGGGTGAGATCCCAGTGGGATTCAAGGCGCGAGGAGCGAGGTGCCGCCTTGCTGTTGTGAGACGGACTGGTAGTGACAACTGTGACTGCGGTGTCATCGACGGTTTGGCAGTTGTAGTAGGAGTGTGACAAAGAGATAAAAATGGCCATTTTACCACCTTATCTCTCAAGCTTCAATCTTTAACATGGAAGAGAAGAACTGTACTTCCTGCCAGCTTTACAATAATATAATTTAGTTGGTGTGGACAGAAAACATTGGCAACTAGCAAGTTTTTATTGTATTTAAGTATAATTTTCCATCCTTGGAGGCAAAGATTCTTCTGTCTGCGTGTCAGCAGTGTTAAATTAATTTCTTAAAAAATTTTGGACACCAAGGAGTGGATATAAAGAGGAGGAACAAGAGGAGATGTTTTTAAGTTGAGCTGTTGTAGTAATAGTATTTTCAACAGTTCACCACTCATGCATACAATGTCTCATGTATTACATAATATCTGTCAGCAACTCAATACAGTCTGTGGCCTTAACAAAGCATCAACCATTCAGGCTCTCATTTTTTTTTTATGAGCAGAGATCACCAGAAAGTGTCCTCATTAGTTTTACCATAAACTATTTGAAGTTGATGGTGCAGCACCATGCTTAAGGCTCTTGTTGTTTGTAGGAACAATGACGAGTCGTTGAGTTTTCCTTTAAAGCCTTTTGAAAGAGTCCGATCTGCTGTGTGACTGTGCTTTAGATGTTCAAAAAGTCTTGAGGAACGGCACTTTGAAGATTATTTCTCTGTCTCAACATTGCAAAAGAAAGCAAAAGCCCAGAGGAAGACAGGGATAAAATAAGTCCTCTGCTCCAACTCGTTATGCTAGTCTAATGCAAAGCAGGGTGAATTTTAAACTCATTGTTGCCTTTGGATCAAGATACTTCATGTTGTTAATTTAATTTCATTGCTGTCAAACATGTTTTGCAACTATGACCTAGAGTTATGAATGGCTGTAAACCTATTATAATTGGTGGAAATGTAGCGCGTAGCTATTTCCCTGTGCTCTTCATCTTCCTGACAGTGTTAATTAAGGGAGAAATAACTTCCTGTGACAACCTTTATAATAAGAACCGTAGACAGATCATCTATAGTATCTATAGTATCTCATATTCAGACAATATATTCAAATGGTTCAGTTTATGACTTGACCAGGTCTTTAATATATATATGAGCTGCATAAAAATGTTTTTGTGATATCCTCATTGTCTATAATGACACTGAGATAAATGTTTTCTAAGGTAAAGCTATTAAGAAGCTGTCACTACATTTTATAAACGCAAACTTTTTCAATAAAACCTTAATTTTGTGATGGAAGTATGAAATTTTACTGAATTTTTTTCCAGTTGCTGTACAGGCTACTTATTATCTGGGTTCTGTGTCAATAACACTTTTCATTATTAGTTTATCAGAAGAAAAATGTTAACATTCACCAATTGTATTACATAGCTTACATTTTCCAGCTAGCTTTATAAGAATGAGTAATGCAAGCATTGCAAAGCAAAAAAAATTAATAAAGTTGCCATGGTAAACTAATCTTAAGCCAAATAAACATCTAGATTAATTTTCCATATTTACATGAGAAAGCGTGAATCTTCTGACGTCTAAAGGCTGAAAATTTGCAAAAATAAAAGGCCAATTTTTCTTGATTAAATCATACATTTATGATTTCATAAATAAAATTATATTGCATTGTGAAGTCAGAAGTTTGCAAGAATTTTTTTTATTTACTACAGAAAAACAGTTCCTGAGATAATAAAGTCTAACATTTGCAACAAAAGACAACAGATGTGCTTAAAATTTAATAGTAAACTCAGGAACTCGGGATTTCCAAAGTGGACCAACCTTACACTTAGGAAAATATCCAAAGAAGTATATTTGGTGTTTGAATTATCAAAACAGACCGTTGTAAGCATTTTAAAGTGGCTCTCATGTGGAGTTAGTCACTGTTGTTCCTAACTCCTCTAAATACTGGGGGTTCACTGTGTGTAAATACATCCAAAAACTCTTTACAGGTTTATTCCCCTGTTGCCAAAAGTCGCCACCAACTAGTTTGGCAGAGAACAAGTAATCTCACATGAGACAGGCATCAAGCTGTAGCTTTAAGACTCATCTGGTGTGTGAAGAATATTTTAATTTGTGTGAGCGATCGCTCAAATTAAAAGATTTGTTTAACTATCCACCAAACCTTCTGACAGATTGGACAAGCTTTTAGTTTTTGCTGGCTTCAACTGGATTTTTCTATCATCTAAGTGACAAACTTCAAGTCTTGCAGTAATTCCGAGAACAATCCCCTTATTGACAGTATTTCCCTGCCGCCTGCTGCTGGTGTGACTCTCAGCTGAAAGCAAACCGCAGCATTTTGATAAGATGCTTCATTTTAAAACGTCTTATCAGCTGGAAGGCTTTTAGGTCCAAGCTAAGATGTCAACACTGTATTTCAAAGTCTTTGTAGTGACAGAAAAATGACGCAGCCTCAGCCACAGCTTTGTACTGCTTTTCATAACTTATCATAGCATATGATGAGATACCCGTTCCTGACCCGATAACGCTTCCCATAAAGGAGCTGCAGCTTTTCATCTGATTCGTTTTAGTGTGTCACTTTTTCAATTACAGCTCGTACAGAAAAGCCCAGGAAAACTATTAAACGTGTGTCATGGAATGGAAAGAAGTCGAAGCTCGGTCGGAACGAGACGGCAGCTTTAGATCCAAGTGTTTGACAGGTGTGTTCAGCCGTGTGACCTTCAGGTGGCTGATTTGAATAGGCCGGATGTGATTAGGGAAGAGCATTCAGGGTGAGTCATACGGAAGATAAATTTCTACAAAGCTTGTGTTGAGAAAACATTACAACCCGTTTACAGATTTCAGACACGGTGAAGCCGGCTGTCTCTGCTGGTGTCTTTCTGTGGGTGTAATGTGATGTGCCGTCTCCCAACACGCCTCCCTCACACGGCCCCGGGCTGCAGTCTGCAGTAAACAAGTCCCGTCTCTTCTGTATTACCCAGCAGCCCACACTTATCAATAGCTCTGCCCTGTTCTGTGTTACACTGCAAACAGGCCTGCTGCTTGTTTTCCTCCTCGCCCAGGAGCCCTGAACTCTTCTCCAGAAGGAAAACAAGTCTGCAGAGCCGCTTTAAATAATGCATGGTGAGTAAAACTCAGGTCAGTAGAAAGTGAAGATCACTGTGTTCTTAGTGGCTACCGGGCACAAGTTATCACAACCATCACAAACTTTAATTTATTTCATGAGGATTTTCTGTGAAGCAGTGCAGAATTGTGAAGTAGAAACAAGTTGCAATTTTCTTTTTGTAAATGATAATCAGAAAAGTTGCCATGCATATGAATTCAGTCCTACTGAATCTGCCTGCTCCTGCTGGAGAAAGTAATCCCACAGCATGATGCTGCCTCTAGGGCTGAAACGATTCCTCGAGTGATTCGAGTACCTCGATTATTAAAATTCCTCGAGGAAAATTTATCGGCCTCAAAGCTCCGTTAAGTTATATTCTATTATTTAGCGCACCGTGTTCCGGCCGGGTTATGACTTCCAACTGAGTTGTTGACGAATGCTAAATAACGTCCAGTTTTCAAGTTCAACTTTGGAGGATTTTATTGATTGATAATAACATCTGGGTCTTTTTCGTTTTTCAGGTGATGATGTGTAATGTTAATTTTTACTTTCGCACCTTTACCACTCGCCATATTTTTTTACTTGCACAGTATTTGAAAAACGCTTCACATTTTCCTTCCAGTTTACAATCATGCAATTCTTTATGTTGGTCTATTGTATAAAACGCATTTAGAAAGAAAACACAATGTCTACACAAATCATGTTAAATGGAGATAAAAAATTGTCAAATTTTAAACGTTTACCAAATGACCAACCAAATATTACTTCAACTAAGAGTAAATATAGACATAAGGCGTTTTTTTAAACCCTAACAAAATAAAAGACGACACAATTTGACTAAAAATACATGCAAGTTGTCGCTGATGTGCTTGTTGATATGTAGTAAAGGGAGCAGCTTTTCTTTTTTAATAATTCACAATGCAACTTGTGTAAGATGAATTTACAAACTCTATCCACCATTCATGTTTGTTTTCTGGTTTGTGGAAATGTTTCTGACAGGTGTAAAGAAACGTCTTCCTTTACAAACAAAGGAAGTATTGCAAATTTGACTTGAGTTCATTGTATCTATGCAGATGTAACCTGACTTGGAGAGACCAATAAAAAGCCATCTTGTGTTGTAGTGTCACAAACTGTAGTTGGGCTCAACACATATTTTCACTCAGATAAGCAAACACCTTCTTAGCCTTCGATTTATGAGTCCTTCACCGATCAGTCATGGAGATGTGCCAACTACCTCCAAATTACTTGTAGTTTGATTTTGTCCTCCTTGTTCATTAAAAGCGTTAAATTTGAAAAGTCCAGCTTTTTTCTTGTATTCAAATACAACAAACTGTAAAGTCACTGATTCTTGAAGTTGAAGAAAAATGTGGCATTGTAAAACACTGAATGCTTTGCTATCTATGACACAGATATCATTGATAAGATCCTTCTCTGTCTTTTTCCATGACAGTAATCATTTGATATTGGGTAATATCAAATGATATTATATTTTTTAAAATGGAGAGTTGTTTTTTTTTCCCAGACTTTGACATTTGAAATGAATTGTGCTTTTGGGAACATTTTTACCAAACCTCTGTAATGATGTAAAGCATCTTTTGTCTGAAAAACTGAAGGAGGCAACTTATTGCTTTTGTTCGATAAACAACAATTACAGTGATTATACTGATTGTGAAAATT
This sequence comes from Poeciliopsis turrubarensis, assembly GCA_010277015.1. NCBI lineage: Eukaryota > Metazoa > Chordata > Actinopteri > Cyprinodontiformes > Poeciliidae > Poeciliopsis > Poeciliopsis turrubarensis. The sequence goes on from VMRN01000065.1 coordinate 1,034,942, forward strand.
GCTGCTGCTGCTGCTGCTGCTGGTATTTTCCAGTTAATTTCACAGCCTTGCTGAAAATCACCAAGACAACGAGCATGAATGTTTCCTCAAAATGATTCTGACCTTCAACCAAAATGAATTTGAAACTGAAATATTACATGGCCACGCAAAAGTTATCAGACATCTTGAAACTTTCCAGATTTTGTCAGACTGCTGCCACAAACTTCAATGTACTTTATTTGTGTTTTACATGGTAGAGCCACAAAAACCCCTTCTGAATCCACATCCACTGGAATGGACATGATAAAACAAATTTGCATGATGCTTCTTACGGATCTTTTTTTTTTTTTTTTATTAAGAAAACAATGAAGTTTAGACTCTTAACTTGATACTAATGAGTTTCAGGCATCAGACAAGAGGAGCATGTGTTTGAAACGAGAGATGGGAAGGAGTCAGAATCTGTCTTATATCAAAAATATCAATTTATGTTCAAAGCAGCCTAAAAAAATTGCTCTCAATATAATTTTAAGTATTACCAGTCATTGTATTTGAAGGCATTTGAAATTTTTACAGGTGTTATAATGACATGGTCAATGACATCAGATTTGACGGCACTTGCGTAATTTTGCAACAAAAGCCGGGAAAAACTCGTTTCTCGATGTTAAAGCGAAGGCGTGTTGGTGGTGCGTTGCAGAGGGCTGGGGGCGATTTCAAATGCACACCACACCTTTCAGATTGTCTTTGTGAAAAAGAAAATGTGAACCCATGTTTGGTTTCATTCCTCTTCAAAATTTTATTCTTTTTTTTTTATGTTGGCGTATCAGAAAAATGTCAATATAAAGTAACTTCACAAAATGTGGAAAAGTCAAAGACGGAAAAAAATCAGTTTCTCAGAGCTGTTCACTTCTTTTGAGCTTTGAATGTTTTGTATGTGCTGGAATATAGTTTTGTTTTTTTGTTTTTTTTTATAAAAAGGAAACTGGTTTTCCCACTATTACAGAACAACGCCTCCCTCATCTCCAGCACACCATTTGTGCAACACGATATCTGCACACAACGTAAACAACAGCGCAGAGCTCAGGTTCACATCCTGTTGCAGGTGTTGTCTCGAGCTCAGCAGCCACAAAGAATCACAGAGCAGATTCATTTGCATCCACTTTCAATACTTTGTTTTAAGCACTGAGGTGCCACTGAAGGCAACAAAAAACAAAAAAAAACAAAGAGAGGGGCTCAGACAACCCACAACACGGCTCTGTCAGAAAAAAACCTGCCACTGCAAATTCAGGACGCCAAGTGATGCATTACACCGCTGCAGCACATCAGTTTGTTCTGGTCCAGGGTTCAGCCTCATGTTAGAGGAACAAACACAGGCCAAGGCCAGCCATGTGTGCAGGACCACCTCCTCCTTCCCCACCTCCACCTATCAGGAGCAACCAAACAACAGCCCTGCATTCACTCATTAACTTCCCCTCCACAGCAGCCCGCTGTTATGGACGTTTTTAGGTCCCTGACTCCCCATGGAGCAGGATAACACCAAAACAAAGTATAAAAGTAATTTTATATACAAATAGATACATATAAAATGAGGAATTAGATTGTGGTAAAGTTTACACACAGCTTATCTACGAATGACGCACGTATTTACTTTTATTTGTGTGGCGCTTTTACTTACAAATAACGCATATATTTAGTATTTTGTAAGGCTTTTATAAATATTTATGATGCGCAACAGGTGTACACCGACACCTCTGAAGAAAAGCTCACCGTGGATAGGTTTCCTGCAGTAAATGTCAGCCTTTATTGTTGCTACAGTGTTTTATTACATCTCGTTGGGAAGTGATGCTGCTTTGTGCCATATGGCTAACAGCGTCCACCTGTCGACGCTGCGTTAAGTAATGTCTAATAACTCCTCTTTAACTTCTCTTTCTACCTCTAACTTCACCACGAGGCGCATTTAAACCTGAGTTTTTAATCATTATTATTTTCTTAAAGTAAAAATAAAACAGAGCTGGAGCCTACCTGTCGTCCAAAGTGAAGGTGTGGCACTTTAATTTGCCTCAGGTGTCAGAAACGCACCGCTGTCATTGAACGTCTCCCTCTCTCTTCCGGTCCTTCTGCCGAGTGAAAAAGTCTAAAAACCAGGTGAAGAGAAGATGGAGGTTTGTTTTCCAGGACGGTCAGAGTCACTGTGCTGGGTCGCTGAGCAGAGTTCCCCCCCTCGGTGACTTGGCAGTCCCATGTTCCCTGCGTGGACTCGGTCTGCTGATGGGTTGGTTAGTTAGTTAGTCTGTGGAACTAGTGGAGGGCAGTGAAGCTGAATGTGCGCCAACACGGTTGGTTTCCGGTTGTGCCTTTCAAATTAAGACACAGCTTTTTTTTTTTTTTTTTTTTTTTTTTTGTCCCCCACTGTTTGAATAAAATATGTCAGAAACAGATTGTGTGTGCGGGAGGAGTTCAGGGACTCGAAAAATAATTATTCTGAATTTAACCTGAATATTCTTAGATTAAAAACCGAATTTTAAGAAAATAATCAGATTGAAGTCAGAATTTTGTGCTTTTTTGAGTTGCCTTAATTCTCTCCCACTTCTGTTTAAGAAATAAAAATATTTCAAATTTATTTTTATTCATTTACTTGTTGAGTTTATTGTTGTTAGGCGAAACCTAACTTTATAGTTTCAGAAGCTATTTTACCATCATTAGTACTAAATTCAATATTTCTGGAGACTCAAACTTTATTCATGGAAAAAAAGGAAGCCACAATAATGTGTTATAATGATTTGTCTTGTCCTCTTGATCCTTCTTTCTTCAGAATTTGTAGGCATTTATCGACTCGTCATGGATAAATATTTCATCAACTAAATTTGTTAATAAAGTAATTTGGCTCTGGAATAACAAAAGGTCAAAAAGTCTGAATGGATGCAAAGAACTTAAATGAACCAACGCCTTTAAGTGGATATGCTGACCTTTAGAGATAGAGCTACAACATCTATTATCACCACTCTTGCTTTCAGAGAGTCAGACGAGGTTTGAGTTTTTGATCAAGACTCTGTTTGCCAGGTTTCTGGCCTCTGGTCGTCCCTCGGAAGAAAATGATTGAGAGTTTTGTGGAGCAGGAAGATGTCTTGGAATGAATCCAAAATAAAATGCTATAAACTTCTTCACAGGTTTTTTTCAACCAAGAGGAAAACTCAGAGTCTGGCAGCAAAATGTAAAAGGAGAAGTAAATGAAGTTTGTTTCTGATTTTATCAATACATTTATGCAAAAGGCTTTGTTATCAACTGAGTAGATCCTTTGAAAAGTAGAATCTCTTCTTCTAGGCAGTCCTGGTTTTGAATATCCATTAAAGTTTCTTTGTGTTTTTTTTTTTTAAAATCCTGAGGCAAGAAGTCTTTTGATCTGATGGTCCAAGTGACATTGTGTAAATGCAGCTCATTCGCCCACATCGCTCTAATCTCGCCCTACCCCAGTCCTGACTAATACCCAAACTGCACAGGACTTCCTGTTTGACCTCGTAACCCGCGTCCAGCATGACGCAGCTTAACCTGAGCCTCCTTTCCTTCAGTCACCACAGTGGATCATATGACTCAGCTGTGATTAAAGAGGAAAAATAACTCTCTACAACTTGCTCACCATAGTCAGCTCTCCTTGGCCTATACCTGCACTTTTTCAAAATGTTGTTTTAACAAAACCTTGACCGTGTCAGTAAAATTTGGCCACTTTGTGCACTTTAAGGGGAATTTTCTCTTTTTCTAGCACAGACTTTCCGAGTCTTTTTGTTTGCCTCTCAAACCAAATAGAGCAATTTAGCCTCTGTTTTGGATTTTTGGTGCCACTGAGTATAATGGAAAATACACTTTTTATAACAATACCACTGCAACTTAATTTCACTTTGTTTTTCTTTTTACCTATCCATACATTTTGCATTATTGTAATCTCATTTAGCTGCCTGCCTGGATTTTGCATTTCATTGTCATTAAAATAATCTTTTCCCTCATTCCTTGCCAGCTTCACTGCATTTCGTGACAAGATTCAACAAAGTATGTTTGGACCCATGGGAGTTAACATAAAGCTTAAAAAGAAAGGAGAAAGAGAACTCAGGGAGAATCAGGGCTCAAAAATTAAGTATTTTTAAAAGATTAGACAGTAAATGCAATGGCAAAAATAATTAAAATGATCAACTCTAAGTTTTAATTAGATCTGATAGTTGTATCAGATCTAAAGACTCCGTGACACTAATGAAAATGTTATTTACAGTGCAGACAGTCGTCTTCTGTGAGGTGCCAGACAAGAAGTCGGTCTGAGCTTGACACAGTTCTGAAAAAACTGGTTTATTTACACATGAATCATGTGATACGGCCCTAATATCAGCAGAAACAAACACACGATCGCATGCAGGCCGACAATGATCGCCAGCTTTCATCGTCTTTTAGTTTCAGGGAATTAATCCAGTAGGTTTGTTTCAAGTGTGGCGATGAATGACTCACTTTTTTTTTTTTCCAGATCCACATCGTCATTTAAAGCACATCTTTTCTCCTCTGACAGTAAGGCAGCCGACGTCCAGTCAGAGACGAAAAATATGACAACGTGGAATATGAAATGTGAAGCAGAGGGAACTTTTAAACGACGGCGTGGCGACCCGGTGACTTCGGCCTTTTCTGTTTTTTTTTTTTTTTTTACAACGGCTTTCAGTTCTTTTGCAAAAAGTAACCTGTGAAGAATGGAAATAGGACACAGATGAATGGAAGGCAGGACAGCATGGATAATATAGGTCATACCTGTTTGCTGAATATCAGGAAGTCTGTGCACTAATATTAGCTTAAGGTTGGTCAGGAGGCGCTCTCCTGTGACTCATCATACAGCAAGTGTTTGGACAGCTTTACCGAGCATAAATGCAGTTTTATTTGACATATTTTATGAATTGCAGGGTTGGAGGAGAAAGGTCGATATTTCCCGTGGGTAAGAGGCCGGGTAAACGCTGGACGGTGAAGCGCAGGGGAAAACGGACACAGACAGGACAGGTGAACGTTGAGTCAAGTTTGATTTTAAATGTGAACGAACAAGGAAAAGACTCTTTTAATGAACAACTTTTCACCTGAAACTAAGACAGATCTTCCAAACACAAGCGTCTCTCCTCCCAGCATATTTCATAGGAATTAGGTCAAGACCCGCGGGGTGGTTATCTTTTTCTGAGGTCTGGCCTCGATGCGATGTGGGGTGCGGGGTATAGGGAGATGAGATAACAGGGATGGAATCAGTCCTGGTTTTTCACAGATGAAATATTCACGCTTTGTAATTTTACACTTCTTAAGGTCACATAGCTGCGAGGCTGAAAACGCCTAATCATGCCTGGTGGATTTGTTGAGCCAGATATGGAGGGCGAAAGGTAAATAAGGGTGACTCAGTCTTTCTCATAACCCAAAACACAGGTTACAGGTGAACACAATGACTACAAAAGCTTCTGGCTCGTGGAATTAATGCCGCCGACGAGAACGCGGCTATTTTAAGCCTGGGTAAATAAAGTGGCGCTGTGCAAAGTGTCTGACCCGTGTTCGACAAACAACTGGTGTAATTACATGGCTGTGTGGCTCTGCAGGTGGAATGTGCTTGCCACAGTGAAGCTCCTGCCGCCCGCAACAGACGTGAGCTCACCATCAGTGCAGCGAGAGGCGTGGCGGAGCCCGGGCCTGCAGCCAACCTGCGGCTGTTCCAGAGCATACTTTAGACGCTCGCGAGCATTGGAGTGCCACCACTGGGAAATTAAAGCTACAGGGTCCCAACGTCGGCGTCTTTACTTGTGTGCCTGGCACAGGTCAGCGTGAAGGCGTGCAGCTCATGCATCACCTAATTATTATGACGCCGTCAGCCGGCGTTGCAGGACTATTCACCACAGTTGTCTGGCATTGGGTACCGAGCGCAGGAGGGCAATTACTGGCCCATCAAATCATTTTGCAGCTCTGTTTTGTCTGTTCAAAGGTGTTGACAGCGTTTGTGTTTCCTCATTGCCACTTGGCTTCAGCGCAGTCAGAGCTCTTAAAGTGGTGTTGATCAATCTCACCCAGCTCTCTGAAGTCGTTTTGAACTTCTAACATTGGCAGTATGTTGTGCCGTGTGTGCAGGGGACAAGAGGAGGGCCGAAGAGGAGCTGTGCAGATTAATAAAACTCCAGCAGCAGATAAAGTGTCTGAAAGTCTTTGAGAAGCAGGAATACAGTGAATCACAGTCCTGACACAAGACAAGAGAAATGAATCATCGGCAAGTTGTCAGCTGATACCTCACAGGAGGTTGAAATACTATTTTCTGCCTGTTGGACTTTAACGTTCTTTTGTATAGTTTCATCAAAGGAAATAGTTCTGTCCTAACAATAGGGGATTTTCTGACTCAGTAACTCCAATCAACTCCTTTTAACTTAAACTAACTTTGACTGATCTCTTTTTAGCTCACAGCTAGCACATTTCAACGAAAAAAAGGATCAATTCATGTGCTGTAATTCCTCTGGGATCAAATTAAAATGAGAATATTCCATACCAAATTGTACAAAAGAAATGCGCAAAAGCAGCGTGGAGGCAAAAAGTGAACCATTTTATTACAGTAAAATGTTTCATACAAACAATGCATACACACTAGGTTCATATTGCTTCAGACATAAGTTTCTTTTCTGTTTTATTTACAGTTAAACAACTCTGTAACAAAATGTAAGTACAACATTTATGAAAATATAAATCTCTAAACAGGTACATGAGTCCTGACAATAAAAAGAATACCATAGAAACATTCATTACCAGTATGTCAACTATAAGTTGCAAACATGTAAGTTGTTAAAAGTCATTCAAGTTACATAACATAATACATAATTATACCATTGACTGGCTTCCATATGGACACATTCAAATATACTCTTAAACTGGCATTCCGATATATTTTTTGTAGGAGGACTCTTTTAGACGTTTTAGCAAAGATAGCACATTTTCTCTTAACATAACCACAGTCGAACACTTCAACAGTTTGGTAACAATATAATTACAGTACAAGCCTTATAAAATAAGTGAGACAGTCATGAAATAAAATAACCAATACTTAAAACTTTGGCAAGTACATAACTGAATCTCTTTGTTTTTTTTGTTTTTTTTTTAACTCTTGAGTTAGCAGGAAATGTTAAAGCTCGCTGCTTCTACCCCGTTTGAAATTTTCCCAAGGGCCATTCAAAACTGGTAAACGTATATTAGGATGGGATAGCCCTTACAATGTGGTTGTAAGTGGTTGAAATTGTGTGTTCTTTTGCTTCTTTTTAAATAAAGGAATATCGGATTAACCAGAGATCAAAACTGCTGAAAATAAAATCTCATTTAAGGATATGTAATCTCCTCAGAAATCCCCAAACTGTGTAGATTGTCTGCAGATCTTTTATCGGCTCTACTGACCGACCAGAATGTCCATATGTATACACTACATGCTCCGTACATGTGCTATTGTTTGACATACCTTTGAGCATATAAACAGCAGCGTGTATAAGACACATTTGTTCATGTTTCTTTTCATAACAAAGCGTGCACTTCGTGTTTTACTGGCTCTTAAGTACGGTGCAGGACGCAGTTATAGTAGGCATGGGCCGGTGTGAGAATCTGACGCTGCAATTCACTCGGGCAGAAATACTTAACACATGGGATTAGAGCTAATGTTTAAAGCAAACTCATAAAAACGTCTGGTCTAATCTGACTTCAATTTCAAAGCACACTTTAAGTATGAAAACTATATTAGTCTTTCAATAAATCAAGTATTTTGATGAACACATAGTTTAAGGAAGAGTGTCTTTAGTGTAATTAAGTCATTAAGGGAATTTACAACCAATTTATATGTATTCATTTATTATTAATATTTGTATATTTCAGTTTTGAATGCAGTTTCCAATTCAAATTGAATCTCAAGCATTTAATTTATCTTTGTGTCGCGTTAAACATTAGGGAGCTAAGCCAGTTCTGAAGTATTTGTAAAAAAAAAAAAAACAGATGACAAAAGGTGAAGAAGCTAAAATATTACATAAATTTGCAAAAAATGTAGTTGTTGCGATTAATATGTATATTTTATCTTTGGCTTTTTGTAAAGTAATGTTGCCGGCTTCACGGTTCGTGGGTTATTTCACTGATGTACAAGGTAATTCCTAAAGTGTATTAGAGTGGTGGGTATTTTAGCAAGAGTAGAAGTTTTTAGGTTTCCTTTTCTTAGTCACTAGGTGGTCAAACATAACAAGAGAAAACACTGCATGATGAAATGTTCACTTCCCAAATCAAGGGTTTTCCAAAATCATAATATATTAATTGGAAAACATCAATTTTTATGATGTCTTTGTTCATCACCTTATTTGCCTCTATGAAGGTTTATTCTGTTGGGCTTACTATGTACTGCTTTTCAGTGTTAAAAATTGCTCATTTTTAACACTGAAAGCATGAAATAAAATAATATACGGTTTTCTTGAATAAAAATGGCACCTTATTAGCAACAGAAAAATAATGATGGCCGTATACGTTTGCTAACTAGGTCATCCATGTAGCAAACATGAATGAGCTCCACAGAAGTGAGCTGGCTGAAAACAGTTTTTACCTTAAACGTGACACAGTGGAAATCTTGGATTCCCATATTTCAATTGTTTCACAATAACGGGAAAAACCCCAAACCTGAGGGAGGACAACACAACACAGTTCATGCCACAGGCCGAGCAGATAGCTTAAGCAGGGAGTAAACAGCCAGACCATAAAGCCTATCATGGATGTTTTTGTGAATACAGTATCCTCTGTTAATACATTTATATAACTGTAGTGTAGGTGAAACACTGACTCGATATTTGGAGGGAAGTAGACCTCCACCATTGCTGCATGACTTGCTAATTTACAGTAAACCATTCAGATCAAAGTTTTTGGGAAGAACATGTTGATGCAAAGCTGTGAACACCAGTACATTGGTGTTTGAGTTTGGCATTCCTAAAGTTATTATTAGGTAACTTTCTGTTGCATTCTCCTCTGCCTTGTGCTATTTTTTTTAACATACTATTTATATAGAAATATAACTAACTGTTGTGAGCTACAGGATTGGACATAACTGAAAAGGAAAGGTTTTTAAAATGACGTTCCTTAAAATGAGAGACCGGCCCATGCCTAGAAACAACATAAAAACTGGAATCTATTTCAGAACAAAATGACATATCCTGTTATCATGAACTTTTAGATGTTTTATACAAGAACTATGAAGCCTGTGCCACTTTTTGTAAAGCTGTGAAGATTTCTTTATTTTGAACTAGGAATTATAGGTATAGGCAATTCATTAAAAATGTACTAATCTGTGCTCCGATGTTCACAAACACATTTTTTTTTTTTTTTTTGCTAGGACTAAACCTCCCCCACATTTGCAAAATTATATTACAAAGGAGACTTAATCTCAAAAAGCTTGGTTTGATGTCTCCATCTTCCATTCTTTAGGTATTCTTCTGTGATACTGTGATCTATATACATCTGTAAACTGAGCCAATAATTGTTCTAAAAGAAAAATCTAAATCATTTTTTGTAATTCATATATTTCTGCTGAATAAATCTAAATATGTCTCACAAACCACTCCTAAAGTGCATCCACCTATTGACTAAACCTCTAAATATGCTCACTTGGCCAAGTTTTTAATGTAAAACTCATTCTGTCCTTTTATAATGGACAAACAGACTCCACAGAACCTAAAGCAAGTACACAGGTTAAGGCGTTAATGTGCGTGGTGCTATGCTACACTGTATGCTCAATAGTGGTGTTCCCCATAAAAACGACCTGCACGCGAACTGATGGAACAGCAGGTAAACCTATATTAAAATCTATGTAAACAGTTCCAAAAATTATAAAGCAATCCATCTTCAGAGTTGCGCCGCGGTTCTCTCCTGATGTTGACTGGGTTTCAGTAGAATCGGCATCAGATGCAATTAATATACAACAGTGTGTGTACTATGTTTACAAAGTCCCTGCACTTTCATTAATTTTGTGATCTGCACGTGATGAGCATTTTTTTTTATTTTTTTTATTTCCAGGCACTCACTTTGATTGCATTAAGCACAACGTAACATTTTTAAGGAGTTGCACAAATTGCAGCAGCCAAAATGAGATATGTTCTGTACATTTGTTCATCCTTTTTGTACAGTACCACCTGATATTAATACAAACATGTATATACGCTTTTAGGAACAACATTATGGCTTAATGTTTATGAAGAAAATAAAATAAAAAAAGGTGGCTAACAAACAGTGGATACAAAAGATCACTGGATTGGAAAATGGTTGAACGAGACGTTTTGATACGAATTTTGTTCTTCAAATGCAAAAGGACACATAATGGTAAACTAATACAGAATATACTTTTTTGTTTTGTAGAACAGAACATTTTCTAACAGTCTTCATGTTTGAAACTAACAGAAAGTGTATCATATGTTGGAAGTAAGTAATACATCATTTGAGTGCAGCGTTAAAATTGTCAACCCAATAACTACCCACAGGGCTGACATCTGCAGCTGAATCACGTGGCTGTAAACAAGAATCAACTGCAACCCCAGAGATTCCTAGCTCTATCCCCCTGTCTCTTGTCTTAACTCCCCCCAAGTTTTCACTGCAGCAGTTCAGTCTTCTTTGTAGGTGTGGTCGACTCCCCTTCTCCTGAGTCCGACACGTTAATGGGGCTGTCCCTTGAGAAAACTTCCGTCGATTCCCTCCAGATACAGTCGGCAACAGTCTTGAATGAATGGTTGCCACATTTGGGGCGCACCTTCTGTGAAGCATTGTTGACAATCTGTCGGCTGTTGGAGGTGGCTATCTTTATCTTAAGGGCGGCGTCCACGCGGTCCACGACCGTGTATGTGCCAATGCTACCGTCCTCGAAGCCGATGATGATGTTCAGTGCACGTTGGGACAGGGACAGGAAGGTGGGAGTTTTGTAAAGTGAGCATGTGCCAATGCTCTTGCCGTCGGCAAGACGCATTACGATCAAATTAGACACCACCCCGGCCTCGTCATCCTCATCACAGTTGCGGAAACAAACATACACAAGGTAACGGCCATCTCTTGATAATTTCTGACGCCAGATAATACCGGCTGCATGGACGAGCCTTAGCTTTCCACTGTGAAGATCCAGGACATTAATGTTCTCATCACCCTTGGAGACTATTCCCAACTTTCCATTGGGTGAGATTTGAAAATCTTCAAGATTTTTAAGAAAGTTGGCCGGCAACTGGACTCTCCTGCAAACTGACTCATCTGCCACACTCCAGATGAAGACTGTTTCCGTGGATGTGATAAAGACCACACAATCTGGACAGTCTGGAATGAGCTTGAAGTTGACAATGGTAATGCCGTCGTCGCAGACAAATTTCTTTGATACACTGCCTGACCACAGACTCACAGCAAGCAGTTTATTCTTGGAAGTGCCCACCAGGAAAGTGTTTGCTGTAGTGATAAGTGCATTCTGGAGGCTGACTAAAATGTTGCAGACTTTGTGCCCAGTCGCCAGTCTCCAGACTCTTGAGGCATTCTGCTCACAGAGAGAAACCACAAACTGGTCATTGTGGGTGATCAGCAGCTGTGAGATTCTCTGTCCGTTTATGCGGAAGATGTTTTCTCCGGTGTTGGTTTGCCAGATGTACTGACTGGACTTGTCGTCCGAAGTCACCATGAGATCCCCTGAGGAGGTTAGGACACAGTTCTCCACCATGCCCTCGTGTTTGAAGACCGTCTCAATAAACCCAGTGCTAAAGTTCCACTTGTGGACTGCCTCTGAGCCGTCCATGGTAAATACATAGTCTTCTCGCCCAGTCAGCTGTAACGTCTGGATCTTCTTGCCTGTTTTATCGATGTTGGACATGGCTGTGATTATATCAATGTCCCAGACAGACAAAACGCCACTGCTGGCTACAGAAAGAAGCAGGTTGTGGTGGGCTGATTTTATGAGTTTCACAATAGCTCCTGAGATCTCAATCAGGCTGGCCATGCACTGCCCGCTGTCTCTCCTCCAGACAAAAATAGATGAAGTATTCTCCATTGAGGCAACAATGCTTTGTCCATTTTTGGAGAGAACAGCAGCAACAAATCGCTCACTACGCTTAGCTTTGAATTTCTCCAGCATTTTCCATACTTTTGTATCCAGAACCTCAATACTACTGGCCTTGCAAATGAGAATGGAACGCTGATCTTCAGATAATTCAATACCCACAACTTCACTTTCATCCCCCCTGCAATCATAATCCTCCATCAGCTTCGGGTTTGTTATCTCTTTGGTGTTCCACACTGACAGACTTCCCTCATTGTCAATCATTACCATTTGGTTAAGAGTGTCCAGTACTAGGATAGACTTGACAAACCCCCCAGAGAACTCTGACGTCACAGTGGACAACTTTTCTCCATTTCCTAGATGAAAGACTGATGTTGTGTTCAGGTACTGGCCACAAAAGGCATACATGCCATCTGGTGAGCATTGGACACAGGTTACTTCATACCAGCAATGGAACTGGTAGAGGGGCCATCCGTACACAAGGTCAATAACACTGACATCCTTACTAGCCTCAAGCCACGCAAGTGCATGGTGGGTAGAAAGAGTAAAACCGTTTATGAAAGCAACTCCTCCAGCAACACCACTGTGCTTTGACCCTTTAATTTCAACCTCTGATAAGAGGCAGGATTTGTGATTATCATAGATGAGCAGAGTATTTTTGGTTGTGGCAACCACCAGGTACTTCTCATCGGTGGTTAGCCTGATTCCCAGCACAACAGATCTGGCTGTGTCAATCTGCCGAAGAAGCTGCCTGCTTTCTACATCCCAGGTGCTGATAGATCCATCTTCCAGTGCCACAAGGACTATGTTTGGGGCTAGAGTGGGTAAAATCTCCACAATCTGTATGTAACTGGAGCAAAGAGGAAGTCTCTCTGGACTGTAAGTAACGTCCATGGAGGAGTGGAGAGGCACAATGGAGCAGTACTTGGGACCATCTTTGTCACACTCCAGGAGAAGGTGTCTGAGTTTAGGCAGGGAGGTGACAACTGGTAGAAGCCTTTGCTGCAGTTCTGCAGACAGTGATGCAGGATTCTTTAGCACTTTCACCTTAATGCCACGGAGAGTCGTGGCCAGAAATTTTAGCTCCTTTTCTTGGCTGCAAGTGTAAGCAAGATCAATATCTGTTATAGCTTTATCAAATTGACCAATCTTGATCATTGTGTAAAGCCAGCTGAAGTTCATAATGACACCAAACATGAGATCGTCTGTCCGGCCACTCCTGGTCAGGTGGTACACCAGCTCTGTCATCTTTCTGTGATTGACAAAGAAGATGTCCGGCTCCAGCAGGTTGCACTGGAACACCCAAGGCTGTTCAGGAGTCTGTCTGTCGTATGAGTATTTATCAGAGGATGTTTTTTCATGTGACTGTTGATGATGAGGGTTTTTGTGATGTGAAATATTCAGGGAAGTGAAATGGTTATTGTCATATGTAAAGATCTTCTTCCTGCCTCCTGACCATGCTCCAAGGAAGTACTCAGCCAAGAGGCTGTGCATTTGATGAACATCCTCCTCATTGCTGAGGTAGAGCTTCTGGGCGATGAGATGGAGGTGCCTGTTGGCCCAGACCATCAGTGTGACATTTCTTACCTGCCGCTCAACCAGATAGCCTTCAAGCTCTTCTTTGAGTTTAGCAACTAGGTCGTAGGAGATCCTTAGTGGATTTTTAAGGTAACTTGGTACTATGACGTCTCCAAGAACAATGTTATCAAGAGATAGGATGTCTTCTAACTCAACCTCCGTTAGCCCTGCCTTTGCCATGGTGACATATCCTAATGCCCTGAAGACAAATCGTTGGCCTAGCTTGTTCTCCACAGAGTAGAAGAGTTGCTCAATGCTTTCGTGAACTGTTGAGCACAGAGATTTATCATCGACATCCTTGTGAGACCTCCAATGAACTACTTCTCTGTAGATGAGGTTGACAAACATGGGCAAAGTACACTTGGCAAGTGCCTCATTGACATAGATCTGTTGCCCTGACGTTACTTTCCTCTTCACCCCAAGCAGCTGCTGTTTTAACATTTGGCTGCAGACCTTTCGGTCTCGCTGTATTAACTCCACATAGTACCTCTCGTCATGAATGAGATGACGCAGCTTCTGCAGAATACCGTGTTTGTTGGGCAGTGTTGATACAACTATGCGGACGGTGCGAGGCAGGTGTACGGGAAGCCACCACAACTTACGGGCCTCATCAGCATCAGAAAGTTGCTCCATGGCATCCAGGACAATGACCAGGGGCCTGTGGAAGGATGACTCCCCCAGGAGGTTGATTAGAAGCTCCCTCATCTCCTGAATCTTGTTAGGCAAGAAGTGAATCAGGCAGCGGTAGTTTATTGCAATCTGCTCACAGATGCTCTGGAGAAGAGTTCGTAGATCACTGGAGAGCTGGCTGGAGCCAATAAATCGGACGATGACCACTGGATCTGTTTCTGGACCCATCTCTTTTTGAAGCCATGTGTAGGCCTGGGAAAATAAGGAATAGCGCAAACATAGTCAAAATGGTTTCATAAAAGAAATCTACATGCAAAGGTTAACACCAAATTGGCTGAAAGCTGAACCTTTTCTGACATTGAAAGGTTCTTTTAGAATTTCTCTTAATCGAAACTGAAACCAAAACTGAAAAATTAATTTGATAAAATACTTTTCTAACAGAGGTTTTTTATCACAGCAAAAAAGGAGACATTCAATATTCTAATTCACATAACTTTGTTTACCCTAGCCTTATTATTTGCTTATATTCTCCACATTGCATTATTGTAATTTCTTTTTTTAGTCATGAGAGGTATGTACAGAGAAGAACTGCTCTAATATTAAGACTAGTATTATTTCCTAATTTAATTCACAAATTCATTAAATGGCCCAGTTGAGAGTTTCAGAAAGAATTTTAATGCTATCTGACATTTTTAGGGCAACCCAGATGACTCTGCTTTCCATTTTAAGCTTTGTGTTTGACAGAGGCAGAAAAAACCCCAGAAACATATATTCTGTTTGGAGATAATTTACAGTTTAAATATGATGTAGAAGAGTTCCTACCCTTACAGTGAAATTCTCAGGGTTTTTCTTTTTTCTGGAAAAGCAAAAATGCAGTTCCATCCACATATATGGATTTCAAAAAATAAAGTTCTGATTATGAATTAAAAACCCCAACAGAAAATGTATTTCAAAGAGTCGTATTTAGCAGTGACGGGATAAAATGGAAGATTCTTGAAGGCAAAACGGGAAACTACGAGAGGTGAACCAAAGCATTCTGGCTGATTGTTGTAAGATACCAGAATTTCAAAGACTAATTGATAAATTATTTGCAAACATGCACATATATCTACTTTGTAAGAATATTTTCAGTAAATTCATTCAGCATTTAATTGTGCATCATTGTAAATTTGCTTTGAAATTATTCTTCAAAATAAAACTTTTCTGATGTTAGACCTATTCAGGAGCTATATTCTATTTCATGTTTAATGTTTAATTTTTAAAAGCCGTGGAATTAAAAACACTACAGAGAGTAGGTATTTTATTCTGGCTGAGTACAACAAAGGGTAGTGAGGCTACGACTTGTGAGCTGTCAGCAAGCTGTGTATAAAGGCTGAACACTTTCCCTGGTGGAATAGAAAAATATGTTATCTAGTTAGAACATGTCCTGGCACTATAAAACACCAGAGTACTTCCTACTTCTAGTCTCAATAGTAGAGTGTTTTTAAGGCAACTCTCTTTTTGAGACAGTAAATTTATCATATGAATTTATAAATAAACATGGTCACTATCGCAGGTCCATTTTCTCATTTTTCTCATAAAAAGGCAGAGAAAGATGAAAGGACTTTTGCTTTAATGATAAAAGTCCAGCATATAATCAAATATTTTCCACTAAAAGTGCTACGACCAATTATCTACATTGGGAAAGTCAGTCTTTTTCATGCACATAGAAAATAGCTGGATGTTGCTCTAATAGCAGTTTAATGCACAGCTCAGATCGCTTGGAAGAATTTAGCTGCCCTCTTATGTTACACCACACTCTGCAGGCTTAGATGAAGCAAATCAAGTGTAAATTACCTCCTCTGGGACTATAGTGGAAGCTCAGTGACCTCAGAGCACTTTTCTCTCTCAAGTTCGCCGTGCACAACATTCAAATATTACTCTGTCTCCATACAACTGGTATCAAAATTTAGGATAGAAAAAAATGATTCCCATCCCCTTACACTGAAGCAATAATTAAATGTATCTGTTATCCGCATTCTAACAGATGTTTTAAACATTTTGTTGCATCGTAAATATTAATTTTATGCACTTTATTGGCATTTATGTGATAAATCAAAACAAAGTGGTGGATACTTATAAAATGGAAGAAACATTATACCAAATTTTCACTTAAAAAACAATAAAAAAAAAAAAAAAAAACACACTTTTGTTTTTGTTCCCAACCACTCAGCTACCTCTAAATAAAATTCAGTCCATGTAAATCTTGAAGTAACGTATCCCTTCAGCATGATGCTGCTGTTGCCGTGTTTCACTACAGGGTTGGTTTGCTCAGGGTGACTGTAGTTTTCTGCTTGTTGCAGCATTTTGCATGTAGGGCATAAAGCTCAACTTTACTCAAATCTAACCAGCCTCTTCCACCTCTGCAAGCTGTAAATAAGACTTCTTATGACTTTTGTCCAAAAAAAATGGCTATCTTTTTGTCTTTCTTTCAAAAAAAGATTTGTGAAGTTATGGGATTATTTCAGATATAAAATAATCCATATTTTATAATGTTGATGGTAACATTATTACCATCAACATTATTGTAATTCAAAAGAATGAACCCAATAACTAAAGATTCATTTCCTAGATGAAATACAGCAACATTTCTGATATTTATTTATAATAAAAATAGAGAACTTTGTTTTCATTTTCCTCCACATCATTGTAATGGATAACTTTCTATCCCGCTGAAATCCACTAAGTTCCTTTTACATGCATGTGTGAATATTTTGTATTACTCTAAAGTTTAAATCTGTATATTTAATTCCTTTCTTTATTTAACGCTCAAAGAATGCAGTTGCCGTTGAGATACTACATAAATGTTGACATTAATCATGTTATTTGTCTCTTTAACCTGAACCTGCATAAAGCTAATTTGCGTCTCTGGAGGAATAGATCGAGGACATCTGTGCGGTGATCTTTATGTGGCTGGGCAGGCAGATGGCAGCCACACAAGCAAAGGGTGAAAGATGAGAATAACAATAAAAATATCAGTAATAATAAAAAGTACAACATTAAAAGTGTCCCTGCCAACGTTGGCACATGGACAAAAAGTAAAGAGCAGAGTTGTAAAAAAAAACAAAAAAAAAAAAAATGCGTATCGACTTGGTTGGCTTCACGGGAAATGAACGACACATGCATGCACGGCGATGGAGTGCCGCTTGGCAGATGCACAGATGGCCAAGCGAGCAAGCGCTTGTGAGAAGATGAACAGTTGCACGCCCCCTCATGCTTTGTTTTACAAAGACGGACACATGCTGAGATCAGACAGACAGACGGAAGCAAGCGTGAACAAACTGAGATAACTGAGGAGTAAAAAGTGCCAGGGAGGACATCCTTTTGCTTACGCCTCACCTGCTTGGCCACTTCGGACAGCAGCAGCGTCTTTCCGGTGCAGGGCCCTCCGTACACCACCAGAGGGCTCATCCTGCTCCCTTTAGACGGCATGAGGTACTCCTGCACGTAATCCAGAGTCTCCGACTTGTACTTATAGAGGGTCGCGTAGGTCTTACACAGGGACAGGTGCTGCAAAATTTCATCATACAGTGGGTCGGTCTCTGTGTCAAAGTTCTGCTGCACGGTGGCCTGGATGATGTCCACCATGTCCTCGTAGAACTGCTTGCAGAGACCTTCCACGTAGTGGCTCTCCACCTCCTGGGAGTAGCCCAGCTTCATGTCGCAGTGAGTGACCGAGGAGTAGACGCGGAGGTTGGAGGCGGCCACGATGGTGGGGATGAACTCGTCGCGCACTTTCAAGAGCCGCTCGTAGGCCTCCTGGTTGCGCATGACGCGGTCGGCGCTCACCACGATGTCCATGTAGCGGGCCATCTCGGGGAGCTTGGCGAAGCGGTCGAAGTTGGAGATCTTGCGTATGTAGCAGACGCATTTCCTGAGGAAGGCGGGTGTTTGTTTCCCAAGGGCAAAGTCCAATTCATCCTCCAAAGCTGCAGGGACAAAAATGGGAGTTTTCAAGGTTTTTTAGATGCGAAAAACACCTTGGTGTAAGAACCATGGCAAGAGATGAAACAATCAGTCAATAAGGGCTCAATAAGACATTTTTCTCTTTATCTTCTTTTTTTTTTTAATTCATTGAAATTCTTCTATGAGTTCATTAAGGATAAAATAAAGGTCCAGAACATATTTTGTAATTAATATGGATTAGAACTGGTAGCATAATCTCTTCCTGTTTATGTTTTATAGTCCAAATGAAATAGAAATGAAAGAAAATAAAAATTTTGAATCTGCTGGAAAAAGCCCTGCTCAGCTTCTACAGCTACAACACATAATACCGATCAGCATAAAAGTGTGACTACCGCTTAAATTAGCTTTCCAGTCTGAGAACAACTGGACATATTTTCAACATTTTTTTATTTCAGACTCAGTTAAAATGTTGTAAGACAGAAAATCGACTAGCAAGTGACTATTTTTGCTGCTGCTTCAACTTGCAGAGACCAGTACAATCTTTCTGATGTTTCTATATTGACTCATTTATTGCCATTGTGCATAAAAAACAATGCCTCTTCTGTCAGTAGAAATGGGCTGATGTTTAGCAATTCTCTCCAAAAAACATCTTTATGAAAAATTACATTTGAACCGTCTTGTTTCCTTGTAACTTTGTTCCTGTGGTAGAAAGACGGTTCAGGAAGCAGTTTGTTTGTCTTTCGGTAAACATTTCATCTCACCAGCCTGACTCCTTGATCTTTTATCAGACTGACACAAACCTGTTGCTCAGACTTAGAAATACAACTAACAAACCTGTGAGACTCAGTTTGTGATGCTTAAGAAGCAGATTAATGTGTTGTTGTTCTGGGTTTATTATAGTTTCACTTTGATTGAAGAGTTTTCTAGTGGATGTACAGTAATGCAGAATGTTAGGTTGATTTCACACTAAAAATCCTTAGGTCTCTTAAGGCGGATCGGCATTTTAACTGCCTATTTGGGCTCAGTTGTCTACTTCAATCAAGATTATTCATGTAAAGAAGATTCAACAATATAATTAGCAGCAATCCATTGTAAGCAAACATTTTTGCTGTCTAGTATCTATATTTAACTGAAATAAAATTCAGTTCCAAAGTTAAAATTATTCATGTGCTGCATAGTAACAACGCTGCTCTGATATAAAGCTTCTGACAGATTTAGGTCTTCTGCTCTCAACGAACAGAATCTACAGGAAAACCCAAGAACCTGGATAAAATTAAACACATCCGAGAGGAGACGCACCAGGACTAAAAGTGTCTAGACAATAGCAAACAAGAAAATACCTTCCAGTTGCTATCATTTGTTTCAACAATAGAAAACTGTCCTTTAAAAAGTTGTGACAGGCTGGACGAGTAAAACAGAAGACAAAATTCATCCCCTCGCTCTCGTCTTTTGAGCTGATAAGTCCTGATGGTCCTTCATCAGACAAGATGATCCTAAACACGCATCAAAACTGCCTTTAAATGGATAAAACAGGCTAACATTAGACTTCTAAAATAACCCCAATTTGAATTTAATTGACAATCTGTGGACTATGCCAGGAAGCTAAGTTAGTTTACCATTATAATTTTCAGCTAGAATTGCATTAGGACCTTGATGGAGACCACAAACCTATGTGGCTGCAGTGCAACATGTTAATGGTCACAAAAATAAATATGAGTGTGTATATTTAACCCTGTGGTGGATGTTGCCTCTTTTGTCTTTTTATTTCCACCTGATGTGTTTCTGCAGCACCAAAAACAATTACAACCATTTTTTAGACATTAACGTAAAAATACAGGGGAAATTTGAATCTCTTAAAGAGACAGTACCCTTTAACTGAGAAGAACCCAAGGCAAAGGAACACAGTGCACAAATAACATCCCAAAAGGTGATAAATGCTGTCACTGCATTAAGAGTTCATTTTAAACCTGCTTTAAAAATGGCAGAGATTGTTTGCCATAATAGGATCCTTGGGGGAAAAAAAAGAATTAAAAACACATTTTATCGCACGGTATTTGTTTTAGTACTTATTAAGTATGGAAAACATTGGAAAAAATATCTTAATTTCAAAATAAAAAAAAAAAGAAAAAAATTTATCATGCAGAATTTATAAAAAAAATAAGCCTCACCTCTTTAATACTTTAATAAGGTCAGAGGTGAGGCTCAACAGGAATAATTCAAAACATTTGTCATAAAATCTAAAAAAAAAAAAAGGAAACAGAAGGCCCGAATCTCACCAGAGCAAAGGAATTTGTTGGCGTCCGCGCTCTTCATGGTTCCTTTCTCTTGCAGCTGCAGCACCGCCGTCCGGAAGATCCTCTTGATCTCCTCTGACACATTCCTCCAGGCCTTGTCATTCTTGGTTTTTGCTGCGCTGCTCGACTCGATCTAAAAGGGGATGAGGGCCAGAGAGAGGAAAGGCTGACTGTAACGCTCGTCATGTACCGAAGGAAAGCTGCCATTCTTGTCTGAGTGAGTACTGAGCAAATCTGAACAATGAGAAGGGGTGGGGGGGATCTGTGTGATTGAAATTTGTGTCGGTCTGAGAGTTTTTCTGATCTGTTTTCAGAGCGTTCTCCAAATTTGAGTCTTTAACATTAGCATAAGTGCAAAATATTCTCGTGTTTTAAAGTATACTCAACCACTTATTTAGTTTCACTCTCAAAAACATAACATAAAACCTTAAAGAAGGTTTTTCAGCATACACCTCGCTGACAAGAAAACTGCTTTTAAAGGGTTTTATGGGGCCAGTTGCCGGCTGGGAAAACATTAAAGCAGAAAACATGAAAAGAGTTTAAGAGCTGCCTGAACAAAAACAACTGCGCTCGCAAACTTGATGCAAAGCCTCCCTTCTGCAGCAGCAGATAAAATGCGTTCATCAGGCAGAGCTGGGCTGTTTCATAACGCGGATGTTATGAAACAGCTTGTCCAATCTACAATAAGGACAAGCCCATAAAATTCTTACAAACTCTGTTTGTGGATCTACAAGATAACAGCAGAAAACAAAGCTTCAATTTCCCCCAAAAGTTCAGTCAAACTGAACCGCTCATTCCTCTTGAACTTCCCTGTAAGCTTTCACATCACAACCACAAACTTTATTGCTTTTCAGAGCAGTGGTAAATAGTGAAGTAGAGGGAAAATGAAATAATGATCCAATAGGTTTGCAAATGTTTGCATACAGACAGGAAGGCATCGTCATCAGAACATGGCCAGCGGATAAGACTCACAGAGTTCTGGTAGTTCTTGAGCATTTGGGCTTTGGGTTTGAGGTAGTATGCGGGTGGCACAGAGTTTTCATCCCTGCAGTACCACTCCTCCAAAATGTGGGTGTCCAGCCCCGCCTCCACAGCCGCGTCCAGGATCATCTCAAACTCCGCCGACTCCACCTCGCCCGGCACTCGGATGCTGCCGTACTTTTCCCCCACCAGACCCTGAGGACGGAAGGACGGAAGGACGGAGACGACAGAAGATGAGCAACGCTAACGTGGCTCTGTGCAATTGCTCTGTTACTGTGGTGCAGGTGGACCGTTAGAAACCCCCACTCTGTGTGGACACAGTTCAATCCTTGAGGCGGTTTCTTTATACCACAGCTTTGATTAGTAGAAATATAGACTTAATCCCAAATCAGTCAAACTCCAAATTAGTTTTCTTCTGAATATTTTTCTGGCCTTTGTTCTCTTAAACCCAAGTTTTTAAACTGATTAATCTCTCTGGCATTAAATTGATCTTTTAATTTGAAAAAGTTTTCTCTGATTGGCAGTAATTTCAATCCTGACTTGAATCTAAGCAGAAATTAGGGTGATGGCACAGAGGCGTTCATAACCATATCGAAAATGCTCCAATTGAATGTATTAAGATTCTCCGCTGAATAAAACACAAAACATTATCTGGTAAAGTAAATCCTAGATCTTCAGAGCACAAGGAGGGAAATCTAGAAAATTTGAGTGAAATAATCCAGAGGGCAATGCAAAGAAACTACCAAAGATTACCGTCACGTCTTAATTGCAGATTTTAGCGAACGGAGAAGATCTGTTTTGTTTTGCCTGCAGGTATAACAGAGGGTTAACTATAATCCACAGTTTCTAGGGAGGATTTTCTTAATACTTCTCACTTATCTGTGGAGAAAAGAGAGAAAGAGAGTCTTCATCTGAAAAGTTTGCAGCCTGATGAAGAGAAAAGTGAAGCTAAACCTTGGAAGGGGATGTATAAATGGTAAATGGACTGAACTTATATAGCACTTTTCCAGTCATTTTGGCCACTCAAAGAGCTTTACACTAGAGTCACATTCACCCATTCGCACTCACCTTTTTAAAACGGTTCTATTCGGAAAGGTGAATCATTTTAAAATGGGAGGATTCACTAAAATCAAGATGTGGTGCTGAATTTGAATAAAAATCATTTTAGTATTAGTATTACATGACAAATTAAGTAGTTCTTATTTAATATGTTTATTTAAAAACTAAATATGCTACGAAACACATTTGCTCTGAAAGAAAGCAAAAATAATTTTTTTCAAAATTTTCTGCCGCATTTACTCTGTCCACAGGATAAATAAATTTGTCCCAAAGCAGAAGAACAACAGGAAGCTCGCTCCCCGCTATCCCAGCCTTGTAAATAACCCTTGTTTTGGTGAATGCAGCAGATTTGTTCTGCTGCTACATGGCAAATGCTTTTGAATGGCACAGTGTTACGTAAAAAGACGCAGACTCGGCCAAATTTTATAATTCCCAATAATCAGTGGCATTAAGAAAACGAGCAGATTTTCTTTTTATATCCAACAGATGGGGCTGTTTGTGGGAGAGAAAGGAAAATAAGATTTTAGAGGGATGTTAGTGGATTTGTAGGTTAGCTGTGAAATCTGATTTTCATGGGGTTTGCTGAGCTACAAGTTTGGGTTATTGAAATGACATTTGCAGTCTGAATGTGAGAAAAATGAGCACATTGAGACGTCATAAAATCAAGCTGCAGCCTTTCCAACCAGTTGCTCATCCATGGATATGAGTGACAGTAGACCCAATATCACTGGAAATAATCAGGGCAGTTTGTTTCCCTTTTGTCTTGCGTTGTCTGCCACTCATTTGTGAGCAGAGGAAAGTCAAAAAAAAAAAAAAAAAAAGGCAATAGTGACATGAGTGGATGATTTCCTTTTGACTCCATGTGCCATAACTCTCGTGCACCTTAAGCCACTCCTCTGGGAGGAGGCAAAGCCCGAGCAGGAGACGAGCCAAATGACTGTGAGGTCCAATGAGCAGGAAAACGGCGGCTTGCCCCCCGGCAATGACGCTTCAAAGCCACGCCACGCTGGAGTCCTCACTCCCTTGGCATTCTCAGTGGGAACAGATGCAGAGAAGAAGCAGCAATCTAATGACGGCATGCCGCATCGTCTGTCGGATGGCCTGCTCTTAAAGCCCACAAATGTCCGCTGGAGATTCATTAGCATTTGGGCACTTCTCTGTCCAACTAGCACAAAGTGGCAAAGGTCGATTTGGGCGGCGAAGATCGTTTCCCATTAAGGGAATCAGTGACACCTCCAGGGACGCCTCCAGGAATTAATAGTGTACTTTTGATACAATAAACATTTTTGTATTACATAACGTTAATCTGAAAGACGGTGAGGAAAAAGCACTGAGATGAAGTCTGAATTAAATGGAGAGGTTCATCTAAATGTCCAAAACCGAGTCGGTGTAGCAATTTTATAGCAAAAGGAAACAAGATAAAATAAAGAGAAAAAGTTAAGATGCTCCTCATATTCCAATAGAGGCTGAAAGGCTGAGGAGGAAGCCACCAAATGAAACACAGGAAGCTGGATGGTAAATGAACTCCCGGACAAAGACAATCCTTTTTGCTTCCTTGCATTTTGCTTATAAACAGGGTGTCTGTGAGCCTCAGCAAGTCAAATTTAAGACTTTTAAAGAGCTTCAGTGCCACCTTGAATGGCATTAAAGACCATAGAAACAATAAATATGGGGGATGATTAGTGAATCCTGCTGCTTTCCAATCAGTCAGAGCAACGATGGTGACATTCCTGGGGTCTGTTTGCGAGTCTTTGTGCCACATGTAAACGTTTTTTTGTGCCTCAGAAGGGATGTGAACCGATATGAGTCAGAGGCGTCTTTCAGTTACCTGGCAATAAATTTACTCTTACCCCTGACACATGAAAAAAGTTATCAGTAGGGTCAACTGCCTAAAATCACAGCAGATTTTTTGTGTGACTTTCAAACAGAAAAGTCCAGTGAGGACAAAAAAAACAGCCTGCATATATGAGAATGTAAGAGATTAAGTTGTCCTCCTATGACATACCTTTAATTAACATATATAGCTTAGATTTTTAAAAATGAATTTAAGACTTGCTGTGGATGCTTGGACAGACGACTGAAGCAGGACTAAAACTTTTCACAGCACTGCACTGTATCAGTGGTACTTTCAAACCACCGAAGGCCTTTTGTAGCACTGAGCTGCCCTGCAGGTCACATCATGCTTCTGACTCACGGCTCTGCAGCGATGTGTCAGTAAATGATGGAGGCACTGGGCTAAACGACTGCAATACTGGGACAGAAATGTAGCGGAGAGAACAGAGGGAACAGTCACTCTCCATGCTGCTGACAAGGTTTCTGTCAGTTCGTCTTATAGTGCTACAGCAGGACGAATGGAGTGGGTGATAGCTGTGTGGAAACTAAGGTTTTCTTCTCAAATCACAACACAGGTCTAAAAATGCCAACATAAGTGGGCGGGTTCACACCTATCAACCCAGCTCTCCAGGATAAACGTTTGCCAATCACCCTGTTGACTTTCAAAAAGGCCAGAGATGTTAAAAGGAAATGTCCCAACGTCCTGATTTTTAGGAGCTTTAACACATCTGTCTTAGCTGGAGAGCTAAAACCATCTTAAACGGATTAACTCATGCTGCAGCTTCACTCTTTTATGTCTCAGTCCATGTACAGTATGTGCGTGTCTGACGTTTAAGAGGGATTTGTGGAGCTCTTATTCCTCCTCAGAGGAGAGGAAGGTGTGAGAAACACAAGAGGGTAAAGGGAAGATAACAGAGGGGACAAATGCAATTTCAGCGTTCATTGCGCTCCTCTTCCTCCCTTCTTCTTTCCTCAGGTCCCCCCCACCCCCACATCCTTGGACCGGGTTTTATACTCCGGCTAAGTGCACTTTATCTGATGAACCAGCAGGGAGAGAGGCAGCTAAGATTGCGCACAGCCACAGTATGAATTAACAAATCAATCAGTCATGCAGTCAATTAATCCACAATGCCCACAGTCAGCTGGGTAGATGTCTGCAGCAGAGGAGAGGCAAACATGATGTTTCCAAACAGAACAGGAGGATCAGAATTTTTTAAAAATTTACTGTATTTAATTAAAGAAACGTCTAAATTTACTGAAATGTGAAACGAATTCCCCTCTTACAGTTGATTGTTTCTTTCCTGCAGGCTGATGTTTAGATAGCAGAACTGCTTCGGAAAAATAGGACATGACCACAAAACATGGTGCGAGCAGCAACACGCTCGACAACTGCTCAGGCACTTTTTCTAAAAAATGGGTTGTTGGCTCTTAAAAACATTTTCAAAACTGACCCATTTTAGGAAAAAAAAGAAACGTTCCCGTGTGGTCGAGGAATTAGTTTTGTTCATTATTTTCTGTCAGCAAGACAAACATTGCACAAAATTACGCTTGAAAGAAACAGCGTCTTACAACATTTGACAAGTACAATTTTTTATTTCCACATCTGCGTGGAAAACATTTACAGCTTGGTTCTAATTGTCACTTTAGTCCCTGTATGACGCTCAGACGAAGACATGAGCAACATGCAAACAAATCTAATCTATGAGTAGTTTATTTATATATATACATATATAGCCTAATGAGGTGCATTAATGTGACTGGAGATAAAAAGGAGGTAAAAGATGGGAAGCAGAATCTTTTACCATCCCCTTTAATGGAGCAGACATCTGGAAGCTTGAAATTTTCTGCTGAAATGAATCCTTCAGGCATTTATCGGATTTTTCAGGTTCTTTTTCTTTTTTTTTTTTTTTTTCCCCTCACGAGGGAATTTGAAACTGTTGGAGAAAGAAAGAGAGAAAAGAAGTCATGGCTCATTGTCATGCTTAATCTTCGGGTCAATGACACTATCACCATGCCAACCCTCGCTATCGCCATGGAAACCAGCTTTTCCCGAATCAACGGTACGGAGAAAAGCCGCTCTGGCCAAGGTGTGGTTTGGTACGTATGTGAACGACATTCAACAAATTTACGCAAAGAGGAGATTATCATATCAGGGTGTAAAAGAAAACCTCCAAAAACTCTCAAACTAGGTTTTCCAAGGCGGTCATTATGAGGAGTAAAATGATATTCTCGAGACAGAGACGTCCAGACAAAAGAGGTGTGAAAACAGAAATAAAACTGCATCAAGATTTTCCCCTGGAACGCTCTCGTTCTGGTCCTGCAGGACGGCTCTGCGGAGTCGACAATGAGGGGCAGTTTACGTGTGGCACGGAGATTAGAGACGTTTCCAGTTGTTGCACACATCTTCTGTGGCAGCAACAAAACAGCCCTGCAGCACACATGTCAGTCACCGTTCCCTGTGTTCTCTCACTCTCTCTCTCTGCAGTGAGCCTATGTGGGGGGAAATCGATAGTAATTTGGCTTTCCAAAGTGTGTCCTCACTTTATCTTCTGTTCTTTTCATCTGCTCATTTCTATTCCGTTGTCTGACCCACGCTGTGCGGAAGTCGTCTGGAGCTTGTGTGTGCATGTGTGTGTGTGTGTGTGTGTGTGTGTGCGCGCGGAGGTGACACCTGAGTGGGTGAAGCAGACGGTAATGAGAGGCTGCGAGTGTGTTTTCATCAGAGGAATTAGGAGAACGCACGCAAATGCGAGGATTCCCTGAACTGTAGGCGACAGCCCAACACACAAACACTTACCCAGAGAAAAAATAAATTATTCTGACAATTTCTCTTGTACTTACATGCAAATCTAGAGCTACCACCCAGTAAAAAAATAAAAATAAAAATCAACATCCACTCTCCAGAGATGCCTTAGACAACCTAGAACTGTCAGAATCTGATCAGAGGAACTACTACTGCCGTTGCTGCTGCCGGCTTTGAGCTTCCTGGTTCTGAAAACGGGGCCGACTGGCTGTCGGGGAGCCTCGCCGAGGGGCCTCGCCGAGGGGCTCCGGGGACAGCAGCAGCTGGCTTTGACATGTCTGAATGAGACTGCGCAGCTATCATGAGACCCTCAGCATAAACTCCCCCCCCACATCCCCATTCACTACTGAAGTAGGAGCACTAGAATATGTCATTAAACATTAAACCGGTCAGATGGGGAAGACATGCACCATGGATCTGTGTGTGTATCTTCTAACAGACTCTGAATGTCACGAAGCAGAGGTTGTGTTTGAAGGCATGATAAAGAAAAATGAACTGAGCAGAAAACCTGAGATAATGTGTGTGTTTGACCCATCAGTGTGATGCAGCTGGGGGTCAGAAGAGGTGGGTTGGTGAAACTGCAGCAACACCAGAGCAAAGAGAGACTGTGGAGAAAGCATGAAAACGCTTCAGATTTAGAAGATGCCAGCAAAAGAAAAGGAGCAGGTGTCTTTATTTGATTTCACATTCAATCGTTTCAGTTCACCCACTTAAAATCACAAACATCATCTCTGCACGTTTGTGCAAAATGTAGTTGAAACTAATTTAGGATTTTTCCTGGCAGCTGCAGAGAAAAAAAAAAAATCATAATTTTTGTTATCAATTTAGCTTGTGCTAGAGGCCAGATTACAACATGATGCTGAGCAGTCTTTGTTTCCGACGGAGATTCAGCTGCTTAATATGAGGCATAAATAAATGACATAATCATTGTCATTTTCCCCCCCCCCATGTAATTATTCAAGACAACTTCTGACTGAAAGCAGCATCTGGAAGCGGCGCATGCAAGATGACGACGAGATTCTAAACTCGTTCTGAGAAGAAGGGGTTGTGTCTTCGAAATTGAGCTCCTCTTGTACCCATAATGCCTTACCTGTGAACTCTCACTTCTGTCTCAACCTTTACACTCAATCTGTTCCATCTGAATAATTCACAATCACTTCCCCTCTCTTGTTCACTTCCTCTGTACACCCTCACTGACCCTGTTTTATTACTTCCCACAAAGCTAGAAACGATCTCAAAGCCTGAAGTAAAGATTAAATGCACCATTAGGTTTATATAAATTACAATACAATTACAATTACGTCAGCATTTTTCCTTTTTAGTTTAAGGGACGTTCCGAATGGTTTTGTGAACTGTTTTGTATTCCAAATGGAGAAAATAACCTGCAGCGGTAATGACCCGCATTTTGTATTTTTCTTTTTAAACATAAGTGGAACCAAAGCAAACTGAGACAAAAGACTTCCAAGCCACATCGGACCAA
Organism: Poeciliopsis turrubarensis; assembly: GCA_010277015.1. Lineage (NCBI taxonomy): Eukaryota > Metazoa > Chordata > Actinopteri > Cyprinodontiformes > Poeciliidae > Poeciliopsis > Poeciliopsis turrubarensis. Next base: position 1,063,585 of record VMRN01000065.1, read on the forward strand.
AGAGATAAAAAGCAAAATGTAAGACTTTAGAGGCACCACTCAGCCCTTCATGGTTCACTTCTAAAGAGACAAACTTTGGTGGACATTTTTAAAGCTGGCATAAAAAGTATTTTTTTTTCAAAGTCTTTCTTTACTCCAGATCCTGTTCTCACTCTGAGAGTAGCCACAGCCCTTGTGATATCAAGCCAAGAAGCGTCAGATGAAAAACAGCCAGAGAACCACGGAGAAAGGCAACTTTCAAAAAGGCTGATTCATACAACTTATGAGAATCAACACAAACTGGCTGACCACAGGCAAGAAATCATGGAAATGAATTAGGCAAAATACAATTCCTTGAAATTCTGCGCAACATAAAGAGTTAAAGCGTAAATTAAAATAAAAGCTTCAACACTTTTTCATTTTAAAGGAATAGCCAAAAAGTTTAGCAACACTGATTTTGTAAAAGCAACTTTATTATGTTGTTTCTTCCCCCTCCATAATTTTACAACGTGGAACTGCAATAAAAGACGAGTTTTCTCATGAGGTAAAACAGAACAATCAGAATCCTTTTCAGTTTGTCTAATTGTACCTTGCAAGCTTGCGATACTCACAACAAAGCATGGCCCGGCTGATGTCTTCAGACATTCTTCCAGAAGTTTCATTCGGAGTCTCTGCAGGTCTGGATTGTCCCACTCCTCTGGATCAACTCCCCAGTACAGGTCCACCACCTGGACATACGCAAACATAGCCAAACAGTTAGTCCAATTAAGATGCAGGACTAATTTCCTCTAGTTTGTCTAACAACAGCATTCACACCCTTCAAACTTTTCACTTTTCCAGGACGAACAGCATTGGTCTGTTGCATATAATCTCACCAGACTAAAGTTTGTGGTTTAAATGTCACAAGATGTGAAAATGTTCTGGATGAATTAATACTGTTGCTGGACTAAGAATGTTTAAAATAATAAGGACGGATAACCAAAGCAGGAGAGAACCTGATAGATGTTTTGTGTTTGTAATTTAAATGTATTCACCAGCAAATACGTGATAATTACCACCGGTTTTGGTGGTAATCCTAAAAATCAACCAGCTGACAATAAGTGATCATATCTCCAATGAAAAACAATGTTAAGAATCAGTTCAACAAAAGAAATCATCCCTAAAGTTTGCAGCTCGAACTGGAATTAGGAGGTTTGGAGCCAAAACGAAATCGTAACAGAAACACATATAACCTGCTTCATTCCCTAGAAACATCCTCACACTCACATCATTCCCAGATTGGAGCAGGGACACACACTCACAAGTGTCCTCTCTCAACTCATTCATCACAAAGTTCTGGCGGTTAACACAATTCCGACAGGGGGATTCTCCCGCTGGAGGAGAGAATCGTGACGAAATGCCTGTGAATGCGTGTGCGCGTGTGCGTGTGTGGCCAACTCCACGGTGAAGCTGCATCGAACGGGACAACAAGCCCTCCTGCTGCAGCTTCCTGGCTCTCTGACAACTTCAATCCTGCCGGTTCTGATGTGTGGCTCACAGCATTATTCCTGATGGCCTTGCAGGTTTTCAAGGAGAAGAAGATAAAGGATGCAAGTGCAAAAACGGGTGCGCCTCATGATCACCGTCACATGTTTCGCCTCCCTCCTTTAATGGGATCCCGGCGCACATCTTTATGCTCGTCTGCTCAAAAGAAAAGCTATTTGAAATGACTCCAGCCCAGCAAAGTGAGTGGCACATCTGCCGGTTTTGGTGGAGAGGATGACTGGCAGGCCACTTTACCCAGAAATTGAACGCGTGACTCAACTTTGACAGGCAGGGAAACTCTCGCCTCTGCCATTATTGGCACAGGGCTGGAAATACACCTCTGCTCATATACTTGATTGTTGTCATGCACCTGCGAGCGAGCAGATGTGCTACTGCCAAAGGGAGACAGCTGTCGACTCTCCGGAGGTTTCCTCATGGGAAGCAGTAGATGCAATATGAAAGTTGAGTCTAGACACAGCCTTCATTTAGTCTGCAGGGGAAAACTAAGCTCAACTTAGAAAGTTTAGTTTGTAAAACTTAGTTTAGATGCAACCACAAAACAAGTGAAGACCTATCGCGACCTATCGCATGGAGCCTCCATGTGTCTGCTTGTAAAAACAAAGTTTTTATTATTACCGATACTCATGGTAATATGTTGAATAGCACAATCAACTGTCGAGATGGGAGAGAGATTAACTTATAGATTATTGGTGGAGAAAAACAATAAAGAGGTGACATTTTAAAATGTCATACTTTACAAGTTTCAAAATGACAACGCAGACACAATTGCGTAGCTAGACCTGCATACAAAGATACACTGGAAATAATACTCCAACGTTGACGTTTTATATCTGTTGTATTATGTACATGAAACAACATAACATATACTGCACAAACTAGTCAGTGCTATGTCTTTTGTTTATGTAAATGTTATCATAATAACCATAAATCACTTTCATGCTGCTCTATGCAGGTGTTCAGTGTGCACTGATGAAGATTACCTTGCCTCATGCATAGATCCTCTAGTGGTTGAATGAAAGATAACAGGGACAGATAACAAATTACAGATACATTTCGCAGATGACAAAAGCTTTGCTGCGTCACAATGCAGGTAAACAGAATATATGATTCATTAAATGTCTGTTTTATTTGTGATGGCACACGTTAAACAAAAATAACAGTTTATAAACTGTATTAGGTTTGAAAACAAAAACAATAGGAATATTAGTTTTCTTATAAATATTTTGTTCTAAACTGGATTTAACGTTACTTTCCTGTGTCTTATTTTTACTTCCTTCAGTTGAGCTCAAGTTATTCAGACTCCAGGCTTATTTACGCTAAAATTAATGTTTGAAATATACTAACAAATATTAACATTTCGTAGTGTCCAAGCAAGATTTTTGACTTGAATCTGATGGAGGTTTTATGGAGGGAACTTGAGATAGTCGGATAAACCAATGGAAATATCCAAAAACTGGTCATTAATTATAAGAAGGCTTTGGTTGCTGTACTGCAAACATAGACTTTATATATAGACTGATTATGGACAAGGATATGAAAATATACAATTACACAAATGATAGAGTTACTTCAAGATCAGATTTTTCAGGGCGTACTGTGAGGTTCCACTCTGAAACTCAGGACCTTTGTTGCAGGTTTTCTGCCACTTTCCTGCTTAAAATACAATGAATAAAATCCACTATAGTGACAAATAAAAAAAAAACAACTCAAACAATACTCAAAGTGCTGGGACTGTGGCTAAGTTTAGACCAAACACTACCCATCCACCCCCCAAAAAAACAAACATATTTGTCTTTGTAATTTTAGTAAGAATGGTTTGCAATTAACTTTTTGGTGAAGAGCAAATTGCTTTGGCACAGCCAGCAGGAAAGTAATTCATGAGAGTGTGGGATCAAAACGACACTTTGGTTGATTAAATACACTTCTTATCCTCCCCCACCAGAAGACTGTTATGGCACTTTGAAAAGAAAAAGAAAAAAAAAAATCTCCCACTCAGTTGTGTGCACACTTGATAAACATCCCTCATATTGGCTTATTGTGAAAACCTCATTGCTTGGCACATCCGTCACACTGTATCAGTGTCACTAATCTACTTCCAGAGCGCATGTGTTGGTGGCCGTGATGGGACTTGTGTTGACAAGGACCGGAGGGGAGAGGAATGAAGTGAGATGAGTGGCCCCCTGATTGCAGAAAGGTTGCAGCAGGTGATTGGGAGGATGCACAGTAATTAAAAGCTAAATGAAGACATTACTCATTCCTACTCGCTGCGTGCATGGGGCGAGGGTATTTTGATTAAATATCGCGCGCTCACCTGCCAGGCTTGGATGGAGAGACAGAGGAAGGAGAGAAGGACGAAGAGAGGCAAAAAGGAGGGAAACGTTCAGAGCGCCTTTGACAAAGGAGAGGACTCCCGCGGGACTGGATTTGTTTCTTCAGGTCTCTTCTCCCTCCCTCCTCCACTTCCTCCTCCTCTGTTTTTCTTCCAGGCAACTTTCCTGCTCCTCTCTCTGATAACTTCCCTTTCCCCCAACGTTTCCTGCTCAACTACAGTCGCGGGGGTGCTGTTGCTTACGTAACCAATGAAGCAGCTTCTGCTAAGCGGCTTTCCGATGCCCTTGCGAGGCATTTGCCCATGGCAGGTCAAGTGCAGGAGAAGAGGTTTTTAATGTTTTTTTTTTTTTTTTTTTATTTATTGAATGTTACACTATTAGAGTTTGGGATTCAGCCCAAGATGCCCAGGAAGAAAGGGCATGAAATCAGGCGGGAAAAAGCCCAACATGAGAAAGACTCAAAGGCAAGAGACGAGTAAAAATAGACGCAGCTCCGACATTATTTAAGCTCAGTACTGCCAGCAGTTTTATTAAACACATGTTGTTTGTTAAATAATGAGGTCTTACCAACAAACCCACTGGAAAATGTATTTTTCCTTACATATGAAACAAAGAAGATGGAGAATCTTTAAACGTTTCTAATGACCTCTTTTTCACAAGTAATGCTAATCCTTTTTACGGGAAATGATTTGAGGCTGTTGGGCTTCATGACTCTTCTTACCATGTCTAGTACTCGTTCTGTCTTTTTTTTTTTGTTTTCGGTGAGTCAAATGATATCCCTTTGTGCGCTTTTATGTTTGCTATTTAGGGTTAATGTGTCTTCTTGGACATGTTTTCTGAAGCAAAACAATGGAGTGGCGCAGGTTCTGTACAACAGAACCTCCATCCACAGCTTTTTTGAGATACCACTGGTTTGAATGATGTGAATTAGAATAATATTGCTACATGAGGTCGTCACCTGAAATGGTTTTCACTTCACAGGTGTGCCCTGTCAGGTTGATAAGTGGGCTTTCTTGCCTTATAAATAGTCATGAAAATAAAGGAAATCCATTGAATGAGAAGGTTGTGTCCGAACCTTTGGTCTGTACTGCATATATTTGTCCCAGGGCACACATGTTGTTGCCTGCACTCAAAGTACATTTAATTCTCTACTCAGAAAAACTTTGGTAGCAATGGATCCATTGGGTGTCATCAGCCTTTCCCAACAACCGGTTAAGTGTGAAGTGCAGAGCAGAAAGTTGTCTCTTAGTCAGACTGGCTGCTGGCTGGAAGAAGGCTGAGGTAGCATCAACTTGCTTGAGGGCAAAAAGTGTGGGAGAGAGTGTAGGTGTTACTGGAGGGGCATTTGGAGAGCACATTTGATCCACAGGGCAGCATATGTTTAGATTTATGTAGTCACTCAGAAAATTTACTTAAATCTGTAGTTGTAGAGCCATGTCTTTTCAGTTGTTGTTTCCGAAGGTGCATACACTCGCCGGATTTTACAGAAACAATCTGACAAGATAAGTGAGACATCCTCTACCAAATGAATAACTCTCCTGTGGGTTATCTATAAATACAGCGCCAGTGAAGCCCCACGCATGTTTCATATTTGACTTTTGATTATCTCTGTCGATTGTCAGCATCTTTTTATGAGAAGGCAGCTGGCTTTTCTGAATAGGGACTAAACAGAGGAAACATGCGGTGAATAGAGATGATGGCCGGCTGCCAGAGACGGAAAGCAACAGACTGAGAGAAGAGAGAGACACAAAATGAGAATTACAAAGTCCAGGTAAACAGATGGAGGAACGACAAGTGCATTAGATTTCTTTCTCTATAATTTGAGCCTGAAGACAATTAGGGTGGCACACCTAAGTTTAAACAATCTATGGAAAACTGTTGGTCAAAACCCTTTTCGTTTTGATTGAGTAAGCGTAAGAAAGAAGGTGGTGATAGACAAGTATCCAGTTCTAGCGTGAACTCTTTTATATGCCGCTTGTTCCATTAATGAGAAAAATAATCTAAAAGAAATGCAGTCATTGTGGAGCAGCTTCCAGACCTAACAAACTATATTCAGGGATTTTAAAGCTTCCCAGAGAGGTTGCAGCTGTGTTTTAGTGTTGGTAACTAATATATTAGTGAGACTTGTAGAGACTGTATGAAACGTAGCAGTAGTGAATAGAAGCAGATGAAAGTCTCACATTTTTATAAATAATCAATCTGTGTTTTACTCAAAAGGCTTTCACTGAGACAATTCAAATTTCTTATAAGACGGAAAAGAAAAATCTAGTTTGAGCTCACGTTCATTTAGGTTATTTATTTTAGGTTTTCAAATTTTTAATTTGCTTATTTTGTTGCTTTGTTTGTAATTTTGGTTGTTTTATCAAAACAGATCTCACCTGTAAATGAGATCTTGGATCTCAGTGGTACAAAATGCATGAATAAAGGTCGAATACTAGGTTTTCACACCTAGTAATCTAAATGTGAAAACATCTTTCTTAGGGCACCTTCTATCAAGCCATCCAACAAATATGTCTGAACTTAGTTTCCTCACATTTTATTGGTATCTAAGCTGGTCATCCGAAGTCGTGATTGCTTGTGGCAGGTGAAAATCTGACATTTTCACCGCATTAAAGAATCATCCATTCCTTTACAAAGGGTTTTTGAGAAGAGTAAGAGATGTAACTCCATCCTTTTTCTTGTTGCAAATAAGCAGCTACACCCCCATTTGATACTAGACTGTTTCCTGTTAAAAACAGGCACTTGTCCCCTGCTGTTCCCGACAGCATGTTATCCTCCAAATAATTGGTCGTCTTTCAAACGATGTAGCTCTAAAGGCTGCTTAAGTGTCAGAAAAGTACTGTTTAAAATTACTTCTCAGGTCTAAAAAATGTTCCGTTTTATAACATAATATTTAGGTTTTCTAGCTCTAAAATATGATTAAATTTGACTCTTCAGTTTCTTCCCAAATAGATGAAAAATAGATTTAGTAGCTTTAAGAGTGGGTGTTTTTTTGTTGATTTTTTAAAGAAATCCAACCTTCATAATAAGCAGTGACAGGCAGTTCTCCTCCCTTTAAATACAGGCAAAATGGAATATATTAAGAAAGCTTTGTTTTACGTTCGTCTTTAAATGTCCCACTTGTTTTGCAAGAATTAAATTCACAAAAGTGACAATGGCTGAACACTGTATGCTATATTAGCAGGATGACGGCAGCAGTATTAGCTGCTATTATAAGCTGTTGAACTCCTGGTTAAGGGAGGAGTTAATTTTGTCTTACAGCTGAATTAAAAGTAAGAAAATCAAGATTCTTTTTTGGCAACATCAGATGACAGTAACTGCACTCTCACATAAGATGCATGCCCTGGTCTCATATAATCTGTGACTAGTTGATTTTTCTGTTTTTATCAGGTAATTTATTGAAAATATTTTCAAATTACGTTTTATTGTGACTTACTGTGAGAAATGAAACACAAAGTACAACATTACTTAGAAGTGGGAAGAACATTGAATGTTTTCAGCCTCTTCTTCTTATTATTTTGAATTTTGGTTTGTGTTTTTATGTAGCTCACCTGAGTCTTTGTAGACTTGCAGCAATAACAACTGCAAGTCTTTTGGTAAATCGCTAATTTAGTAATATATATTTAATAGTTTAGTTTTTATTTATCTGCTTCCTGTTTCTTAATTTTCCCTACAAATTCGTAAATATTGAAACAACTCAAGATCCGATCTAAACGGTTGGACAGCAAACTGGACCGACAATTAGGCTTCATTCCAAAATAACAAGCAGTCGTGGAGGAAACAGACAGTAATGCTTGTAATCTGGCCCTGCAAATAACAGCTCGCAGCCTCTGTGTGGGGTCAAAAACACTTCTTTTTCTCCTGACATGATGTAAACGCAGCTTGTGTCTCACGATCAACTCAATTGGTGGCAATTCGATGGGACCCTCATTAGTTCTCATACGGAATATGAAGGTTTTTCTTGGTGTCCATTTAGGTTTTTCTTCAAGAATTCACATGCTCCTTGTCAGACAGTTGTGTTTCAGGAACATCTCTACTGTAACCACTTATTTTCTCGCCTTGGTTTGGTTTTTAATATTGGATGAAAAGAGTAAGAGTGCAAGAGACTGATTAAAAAGAGAAAAAGGAGCAGGATACAGAGGAATAAATTTGCTAAAGAGGGCTGGGGAAGCTGTGCGCTGACTGAATGAGGACGCGACCCTCGGCCTCTGGGCTGGATTTCTGTGGCCCATTTCCCCGGCGATTCATCTCCCACAATCCTGCTCCATCCTGTTTGGGGAATGCTCCGTATGGAAACTGAGTCAAACGATGAGGGACTTGGGAGAATTGGTTTTCGGCAGCAGCTTTGGCGTGTGTGTGTCAACGGCTGTGCACGGGCGTGTGGGAGTGATGGGGGGAGGGAAGAGAGGAGCGTGGATGTGAAGGAAGAGGCAGGACTGATCGTAAATTACAAATCCCCCCCCCCCCCTAAAAAAAAAATTAAAAAAAGGAAGAACGAGTTCAATTCGGCAAAAAAAAATCCACAACACGGAACGGGGAAAAAGAAATCATAAAGGATTTCACACGCCAAATGATCCATGAGCCAAATGTGGTCACACATATTGGCACGCATCATCAGCTAGCTCCAGTGAAAAGGTGATTCCAGCCAAGAAGGTGACTCTCATATGGAGAAGGTGAGGATGAGGAGGAGGAGGAGAAGAAGAAGAAGAAGAAGGGGGGGAGGAAGAGCAATGCAAGTGAGTCACGGTATTAACTTCCAGCCCTTCTGCATAATCATTTCAGCTCACGCTTCATGGCAGGGAGCTGAATCACCAGACAGACACGTGGCCCAGAGTCTTCTGTTATCTTCTTTTATTGCACACGCTTCTGTTCATGTATGTGTGACGTGTGTGGCATCACGAGAGGCTGACAAATGGATAAACCACAGGTTAATCTGCCTCACAGGGCACAGTGTGAGTGTTACGACGAAGACGCTCTGAAACAAAACGATCAGGATGAATCAATTGCTCCGATTGCAAACCAGCTGGATTAAGTCAATCTGTAATTTGCTTATTAATACACTATTAATACACTCGCTGAACTTTTTACTCAACAGCCTTTTGGAATTGGTAATTAAATAACACATGTAGGGCGTAAAACTGGATGCTGTAACTATTACAAACTGTAAGGTAAGGAGCCACCCTGAGCAGAGCTTTGGCTCCTGATCCAAACAACCTCACTAAGAGGAGAATCAGGTGACCTCTGTCGTCAGAAACAAGTCAGAGGTTCCCCTTTCGTCAGAAATGCCACGAAGCTGTCAAGGATCCAATTTCCAAATGGTGGAAATCTTCCCCCTTGCTGTGCCTCCAGGACTCTCCTGGATTTGCTAAACAAACTCTGATAGCAATCTCTTTGCATCCATTGATTTGAAATGCAAATGATCAGGATCAGTGGACGCCCCAAAGAGGACGTGGCTGCTCTCTGACGACAACAACAACAAAGGGAAAGCCCTCACATAGCACTGCCTTATCCACATCTACATGGTGCCAAACTTCACCAATGGGAGCCTTATCTCTGCTACCCTTCTGTGTCCGCTTGACGAGAAACCAACTTGCGCTTGCAGCCCGAGGGGCCTGTAACTCCTCCAAACAGCTCTAAAAGACATAATGTACGCGTAGCTTTGCAGGCACCTTGGAGAAAAAAAAACCAACTGAATGCTCTCATTCTTTGGAGGCAAAAACTATAAAAAGGACAAAGACGGCCTCTTACCTGGAATTCAATCCCATAGTTCTCCCTGCAGAAGTCTCGCAGTTTAGGGTAGACATGCTCTTTCAGTGCATTCCTCTCTGCTTCTGTGTCTGTAACACAGAAAACATTACAAGTTCTTCAGCATTCAAAGAATTTCAGCTGAACTCTTGTGGGTTTATTTGACTGCAAATGATGTTTCTCCCCATATTTCTTCTTCCCTGATTTTATTTCTCATATGACCATAAACAGGTCAAACGCATTTGTATGCAGCTGAACAAACTAAATGTGTCAGCGTACAACAAATGTCTGCCTTACTTTAGTGGCATATACTCACATGTTTTTCATTTCAAAGAAAAGATCAGAAAATTGGATTAATCATAAAAGTTCCTCCTATCGTTTTAATCATCTAAAGCATCATGGACTAGTAAGGACCAAGTTATATTTACTTTTTTCACATGGTAAATCAAATATTTAGTCTTTCCACCTTTTTATTGCGCCGCTTTAAGCAGGGTATTGCAGAAAACCCAACTGTTGGAAAAATTCTTTGTGAATTCTGAACCAGCAGATAAATCCAATTTCTCCCCCTTTCGTCATGCTCTCTTCCCTGCCTCCTGACACCTATCACTCTCTTCCTCCTGTGTCTTTGCAGGAGAGTTGGGTCTGCTGTAACTGTACAGGGAAACTGAACTTCCTGGCCACTTGATGCAAACAGTAGAGACAGCGAGGTGGAACTGTACACTGGAGGGTTGGGATTTAATAGTTGATGTGGAGTTCTCTAAATTTCCAGGGCAGAATTAGCAAGGGATGAGTTAATGTATAAGTTACACCAATGGCTTCAGAGGATGTTGATTGCCACGACAATTGAAGATAAGAGTGAGTAAAGGGGAAAATGGAGGCATGAAGCGTCACAGTAAGAGGCGCATTTATGGTAAATCTAATTTAAGACTCCGTAGAGTTTCAGCAGCAAACATTAAAACAGTCCTAGAGGTTTTAGAGGTATGTTGGTATGTTTGTACGAGATTAAAAACAATTTTTCACAATATTTTGCTTGTGACTAAAGCAGCAATAACCAGCAAACAAAGTATTACTCACCAACACACCAGGTAAATTAGAGAAATGAATGGTGAATGGACTTTTCCAGTCATTTTGACCATCCAAAACGCTTTACAATAGAGCCACATTCACCCATCCATACATTTATACAGCAATATGCAGATCAGTAGGCATCTTGTGTTGCACATCAACATGTAACAGGAAGGAGCTGGAATCAAACCTACAATCTTCCAATTACAAGACACAGTCAACACATGAAACATCCAAAGTTTCTCTTTAAATTTCTAAATTGTAACCAGCAAGCACAATTGCTTTATTCAAAAAATTTTTTTCTTAAATCTATTTATCATAATTGGAATTTTATGTATGAAAATAAAATCATGATATCTCAACGCCAGTGTCATATATGTACATTTATACTGTACAGTGTTCATTACGTACCATGTTACAGAGTGGGAACTCCACTGCTTGTTTATGTGTCCCACTTTCCATTTCCCAACTTTTTTTTTTTTTTTTAACTATCTTCCAAATGGTTATTGTGATGAATTTGGACAGGCCCAGTCTTGGTTTCTCTCTGTCTGTCTGCGATGGGTGTGGATGGAAAGTTAAAAACAGAACATGCCCCACAGAGACTGCCCTGTGCGGCAGAGAAGCTCACACATATGCGCGCAGCAAACAGCCCTTCAGCTGCTGACCGTGTCATACGCAGCGTGAGTGGACGAGTCCAGAAATCCACTCTGACGTATCTATCTCTCGTCTATCTTTAGTAAGGCTTTGGGGCTGTGACAGAGCAGATATCTGCCCGCAGCAGCCCTGGCAAAATGTCAAACCGAAACCAAATGCATGTAACTGTATGCACATGAAATATATAGCAGGTGCTGCATCCGGGGTGCTCTCATCTCATCCCATTAGTACAATAAACAAAACATTTCGGTGACAGAAATGAGAATGTATCTGCAAAAAGTGACAGTGTTTGTGGAATCAGATTGTCCCTGTTAAGGCATTTGGGATGTTTGGAGCTCTTCTCTGTCTCAACACACTCCACTGTGTTGTTATTTGTGTTGTGCTCATAACAAGGAACTGTCTCTTTTTTTTCGGTGGGACGATGATGAGTTATGGCAACCTGACGTATGTGTGGTCCGTCATCCACACAGCAGCATGCAGAAGAACAAAGACTGGATCCTACACCCGCCCGCTTCGTCTCCCTGTGTGTCCATCTCTTCAGTTTTTCTATCTGTTTGTTTGACTAGCTATGAACAATACACCATTCTTATATGTGCTGTCAGGCCTTTTTATTCATGCTGTCACAGTCTTTATTTTCATCTCTTTCTTTCTCCTCATTCTGGAGAAGTAATGGACGGACGCAGAAATAAGTCACATGTCCCTGACGATTTGCTTCCGAGTCACTATTTTTGGACTGAAATCCAAAAATAGTCTGAGATCTCCAAGAGTCCAAGAATACGCCCAGATTTTTTTAAAAACTACTATTCTCCTGTTTGGTTAAAAAGTATTATAGAAGAAGTAATTTCATTGTTATCCAAGTCTTATTATAAAGTTACTGACAAAACAATCCACAGGACAAATATTCAGTTGCATTTTTACAGAATCAGCTCTCATAAAGAGAGCTGTCTTGTAAACAAGACAGCAGGCTGACACAAATTTTTAGCGTACCATAATACAAATATCCTGCCTAAAATGTATTCCTTTGCAACAATTAATTATTTAATACAGCCATAGTAATAACTTTAAACTATTTTATTCTACAAAAAGAAATTTCTTCTGTCTGTACAAGTGAAGAGTGACAAACTTATCTGAAAGACAGTTTTCTCTTTTGGCTGAATTACTCAGCTACTCATTATTTGACCACTAGGGGGAGCTCATATACAATGTACTGATATTTGAGCTCTCCCTGAGCATGTGTGGGTTCTCTCCGGGTACTCTGGCTTCCTCCCACAGTCCATATACATGACTGTTAGGTTAATTGGTCTCTATATTCTCCTTAGGTGTGAGTATGTGTGCGCATGGTTGTCTCTGTGTTGCCCTGAGATGTACTGGCGACCCATCCAGCGTGTACCCCGCCTCTCGCCCAAAATGTCTCGCTGGAGATAGGCGCCAGCACTCCTCCTAACACCAGTAGGGGCAAGGGTGTAAGAAAATGGATGGATGGATGGATGGATGGATGGATGGATGGACGGACGGACGGACGGATGGATGGATGAAAGTGTCCTTGTCGGAAGATGCGTTGCACCTGCTCAAGTAAAACAAAACAAAACAAAAACGGAGCTAAGGTAAAAGTAAAGGCAATTTTATATATATAGCACATTTTCAGCAACAAGGCAATACAAAGTGCTAAGATGAACAATGAAGACGGCCACTTCACCCATCATTGCAAAATGAAGCATGACAAATGACACACATCCGGAGAACATCACTGTAAGAAATCAACAGCATGACAGGTAATAAGAAAACACCTGAGAAACAAAAAGCATGCATCGACACCACTGAGAAGTAACACGTTCTTTACCTGTCCAGTTTCAAGTCACACACTTTCCAACTATTTCCCCGTAAAATAACACTGTGCATGACAGCCCCATAATCAGCACACATACTTAACTTGTGAGAAAGAACTTGCTGCTTCACCAAAAGGGCTTAAGCCCTTTTGGTGAAGCGTACAACCCCTTCCACTGAACTGAACCGAAACATGTCAACAGAATGGTGATCAATAACAAGTGACCTGGAGAAGTCAAAAGGATGAGTTGTTCTTGCATTAAACGATCATGAGGAGACCTTAGAGCTTATGTAAACAAGATTTAATGAGGATGGAGAAAACCCACTGGAGCTTACAGTGAGACTACCTGCGTCAGCTTGATCAGTGTTGAGGATAATTGTGGATGTTTCCCCCGCATCATGGCCATTGACCTCATATTTGATTAGACAGACATATGCATATGTTCCAGCAGCTGCCTCTAGTGTAATAAAAGGTCATAGTATGTTCAGTTTATATGCCAAAAAAGTGCTTTCCATTTTAAAACTGTCAAAACTGAAGGAAACATTTCAATTCCCCCAAATTGTGAACAGATGTGATCAAAATATCAGAGCGAAACAAACTTTGAAAAAGCAGTCGAATTTCATAGAACCACTTTGCGACCAACAAAACAACTTAAGAACAGCTTAGTTTTTACAAGGAAATCTGGCTAGCTACAAGCTAAACGAAGAAAATCAGGGGCATCTTACAGATTTTACACACACAGCCTTTGGTAAACAAAGAAAAAAAATCGATTTTATTGTTATAGGCCATAAAATGGACAAAAATGGGAGTAGCGTTGGCCGTTAAGTTATAGGCTTAACTGCTGCAAAGTCAAAGATTCAGTGCAGTCAGCTGGCTTTTCTTACAAACTCTTATCAGTTGCAATAATGAATTGAACTTGACCGCATTGACTAGGATTGGATAGAAATACATTAAACTGATATTGAATCTGTCTGTATGATTGGATAAAATGCAGGTTGTGACTCTGTTTAAAGGGTTTTGTGAAGTGCTCTGAGACAGCATTTGATGTAAATTGTAACAAATTAAATAAACCGAGTTGAACTGAATCAAAGTGGATGCATATCATAAAAAAAAAAAAAAAAAAACGTTCTTAACAGAAAGAAAATTATCCCTAACAAATTTGGGTTATGTTAATAAAGTTAGCAGATAACCATGATTTAATTTTGGATTGACTGTCAACCAGAAAGAAGCTTGGAGTATAGAATAGTTTTTTTAAATTTTATTTTTAGATATGTAAAGCTGGGTATCATCGACAAAAGACGAAAAATAAATCCTGCCTTATTTTAAAAAAAAAAACTAGAAGAAGAAAATAGGCAGGTCTCTGATCAAGAAGTGTTGTTAAAAGCAAGGAGTAAGATTACATCTGTTGATCATTTGATGATTTGTTAACTGGGTTGGGGCTGGAAACGTGACTGAAACTGTCGGATGGCAATTGTTAAAGTATGCACCAGATTATTGGTGCATAATTAAATTATTACGTCTAATAATTTAATATGTAAAATTAAATAGAAAGAGGATACACCGGATGTAACATGAGCGACAAATGAACCCAATTGACAGATTTCTGAATGAATCCAAATAGTCATATTAGCACTTCTGAGTTTTTTTTTTTTTTACACATATAACTGGAGTTAATCATGACTATCACCTTTCACAGACAGAACATTGTCTTCCGATTATCCAAAATCGGGCCATCATTATTTGCAAAAAGCAGCACCATCTGACTCTAATTAAATATTTTTAATTTAACTTGCTCCATTTTAAGCCTCAAAGTCTCATAGTTAGAACCAAAGACCAACTCTTCCGAGATCCTAATTGTGCAGCGATGCTTTGCAAAACTAGGGGAGAGGTCAGTAGGAGCTGCTGCCAGACTTATCAAAGGAACCTCCTCTGTCCCCTCGGGGAGAAAGCAGAGGCAAGAAGCCTCAGGAGAGAAGAAACCATCCGGAAAACACCGACATTTTCATAGCACAGAATGGGGACGTGCAAAGCCCCACAAGTCCAACTTTCAGCACCCTCTCAATGAAGCTCTTTTATTAAAAACCAGCCACAATCTGACATAGTTTTCCCTCAGACTCAGTGGAAAGAAACAGATAACTAAGAAGCTTGAGAAAGTCGAAAAGAAATTCTGGGGAAGTAGCCTTATGAAAATAAAAAATGTAAATTAAAACTGTGGGAATGATTGTGGCGCATTGGAGGCTGGATTTTATGCGTCTTGCCTGAGGTTTCTCGCTTTTACCAAATTTAAGAGATATCTCGCCGTTTGAAAGCAGGGTACGGCTTCGGCGCCAGATCCCCAAAGGTTACTTGAGCTGGGTGCTGCGGCTGCCTCCGTATGGATCCGTGGCCACACGCAGATAATCGACCGATTAGACGAGCTGTAAAATCTATCCACTGATACGTGCCAAAACAAATCACACGAGGAGTTTTTTCTGGTTTGTTACTGCTGTCTGGGTACTGTAGCAACAAAACCTAATGGGTTGTTAGATGATCAGCTGTGGTCGCACACACATGTGCATCAATTCCTTTGTAGCAACACGCATTGAAAATGTTCCCATTTTGTATCACAAACCACAGTTTGCGACGTTATATGACAAATCAACACAATTTGGACATAAGTGAGAAGCTGACGGAAAACGCTGCCTAATTTTTTAACATTTGTTTTAAATTCATTAACATATGTATGTGTAAGGGGACCTCTTTCGCGGCAACGTGCTTGAACACAGCTCGTAATTGCGTCCAACTCTCTCAGTCATTCAGGAACATATTTCAAATATTTGTTTTATATCAGAACTTCAGATTTGTTTGTCGTGAAGGACTTTTACAATCAATAGCTTTTTTTGTTGGTTTTGGGATTTGAATCGCAGTAATGAGGAGAAAAGAGGCTGAGCTGCTCAGAATGTGAACCGATTCCTCTGATTCAGGTCACTGACCTTAGATTCGAGCATCTTTTCACTGAGATGTACTGTACCGTGCTAAATAAGTGCATGGATAGCCCCCTCTAGTGAACATAAGGAAGCACGCTCTGCAGCAGGGCTCATGGGCAAAGAAAGGTTATTTTATTAATCAGGGATTAATTAAATTAAATCTACTACCAACAGGGCAGATTTGTTGCTTAGTAAAGTTTCTGAACACTCTTAGGAGTTTTTATGTAACTGAGGGAGTGAATAATACAATCTAAGTTAATGCCCTGAGCATTAGCTTGCAATTACAGGTAAACAGTTAAAATTACAGTAGAATCTGCTACCTGGTGACTGAATACACCAGCGTATTGCACTGGTGTATTCAAACAGAGGTTTGTAATTCGAGGTCTTTGTGTTTTTGATGGAGGTGTGTATCTTTCCATTTGTGCTGATGCTGTTTAAAGACTCACTCCGAGCACGGCTCGCTCGTCCTCTCATCGTTTTTCCATCCACGCGCGGACGGGAGCGTTAAAATCCCGTCGACACAGGAAGCTGCCCCCGACTGAGCAGGCCACAGGTGGCCAAACAATAGCCGGCTCTTTACAGCCCAATAATCTCAGGCGAGCCCACGTGTTCCTTCGACGCGGGCTTCGTTCTGACCAGAGAAAAGAAAGGAAGTGGCGGAGACACATCAATGACAGCGACCACCATCCTTCCCGTTCTGTCCGTCGCTCTCTCTCATAGCCTACTCTACTTCTCCTGCCTTGTTTACTCCAGTTTTACCGAGACTATTTTTACACCCTCGCCCAGAAGGCATATTCAAATCCAGAGCTGCAACTGGGTGTCTCCTCTGCGACCCGACTGTCTTACACTCTGCTCGCACCACGCAATCTGTGCTGAAAGCAATCTGTTGTGTCACATGCTTTATTGGAAAAGGCTCACAACGTTTTTGTTTTTTGTTTTTTTTTTCCTTCCCAGCTTCCCTTGCTGTGCTACAATTAGAATAAGTGGGTAAGTGAACACCTCAGTGCCATGTAAATCAAAGAGCCACGTTTGTAGCAGCAAGCCAAAGACACAAATGCTGGGAATGTGGTGATAATGTCTCCTCATTTGTGATATATGCAGGAAATAAAACCGATCTAGTTGGGTTGACATTTGATGACACACCGCAAAGGCTCCTCAAAGCTCCGCAGACCTTTGCGAAAAAAAGTGCCTTGAAAATAGAGAGTAAAGGCAAGGTGATGCATATTTGTGAATTAGAAAGACAAGTCTGCATGGTTTTCACTATATTTTAGAAATTATCACTTGAAAAGTGGAGCAAGTGGGTGAAACTGGTTGAAGACCGTTTGTAAAAACATCAGTTTTCAAGTCTTGGCACAGAGTCTCGACTCAAACTAGCTCATTCTGGTGTTTTCTTTCTGCTGGAAACAGTCTCAAGTCTTCTCCAGCTCCTAACCTCCACACATGTCCCCCTCAGCTTCCCTGGCCCTCCTGAAGCATCCACACGGCATAACGCCACCATCACCATGCTTCAGTGATGCTTCAGGATGGTGTATTCAGGATGATGTGCAATGCTGGTTTTCTGCCACACACTATTTTGTGTGTAGATCAAAAGTTTCATCTGTATCGTAACCCAAACCTTCATCAAATGTTTTGGGATTTGAGGCAAACAGTACTTCTTTGAACTTCTTCTGAACAATAATTGTCTTCCATTAATGCCATATTTTTGAAGTTGTCGCAGACATTTGAACTTGTATCTTTTTCTTTGCCTGGAAGGCCTGGACAGTTCTCTGTGATATATTAAAAACTTTTGATGTTATTTCAGCTTTGGCTATTTCTGCCTGATCTAACCCTGTTTTAAGCTTATCCCTTTCTTACCACTGATGTGTCTGTTGTAATCTTTAGTCTACATGATGTAACGAGGGTGTTTTCGGGGAGCTCGGTGGTGCTCCTCTTTTCATATTTCACTTTGCATTAAGCACTAACTGCTCAAAAAGTTCATGCCTGTGCCTTCAGGAAGTCTGAACAGCTTTGCAAGGCACTGTGGGTGATGTTCTCTGGGCTGTGGACTCCACGGGGTTTGAGCTCTGTGTCAAGCAGGCGTCACGCTCTCAAGTCTTACCATCGGGGTTGGCGCAGATGAAGACCCGGACGCTGCGCCCGGTAGGAACATGGTGCGGCGGCAGGGCGTTGATGTTGCCGCTGATGGCCGCCCTGCGCAGCGCCGAGTCCCGCGGGCACGGCTGCCTGCTCCCCACTCCCGATGGCCACATGGGAGGCGACTTCCAGCGTGGCTGCAGACACACAGACACACGCATGAAGGGGATCGTGTTAGCGCAGCCAGTATTTTTTATTTATTTATTTTAATTTTCTAATATTTAACATACATTTGCGCGCAGATCCCCTCTGACCCATCCACGCACACACATTTAACGGGGCGTTGAAACGTGGCAAACCTCACATCTCATGTTACTGAACTTTTTGGAAACAATTCAAATTGCAATCCTGTAATTTGTTGTTGTTGTTGTTTTTTTTTTGTTTTTTGTTTTAATAAAACCTATCGGTGAAACAATGCGATATGCCACAGATGCAACCCCCACTAACACGCACGCACACGCACGCACAAACACGTCCGCCAAGTTAGACTGAATCTCCCAAATCTGTCCAAAAACACAGCAACGATACTGAATGAATCTGTTGAGGCATTCATAAAATAAATAAATAAATAAATAAATAAAAATAAAAGGAGCTTACGCACAGCCTACTATACCGCCACGGTGCATGCGTAATGTGCAAACATGTCCTTGGACGCATTCATGAATTGTCATGCCACTGTGGGGACAAACAGACAAACAGAACGAGACGAGACAGAAGTCGAACAGGCGGGCAAAGGCAAGCATCAGTCGGGCTCCCCACCCCAGAGAAAGAAGATGCTTGTGGAGGCGAATAACCGCTAAGAAAGGTTATTCCAGATGCCAAGTGAGGTGGTCGCTGGTTTTCCGGAGTTTCTGTATCTTGAAATCTCTTTCGTTTCACAGACGGAAAACCTCGAAAAAAAAGACAACAGTAATAAAAAAAACA
This sequence comes from Poeciliopsis turrubarensis, assembly GCA_010277015.1. NCBI lineage: Eukaryota > Metazoa > Chordata > Actinopteri > Cyprinodontiformes > Poeciliidae > Poeciliopsis > Poeciliopsis turrubarensis. Next base: position 1,082,751 of record VMRN01000065.1, read on the forward strand.
AAAAGAAAAAAGAAAGAAAGAAAAGAAGAAAACAAGTAGTCCAAGTCTACATTAAATCCTCAAATACAAGGACTAAGAATAGTGAAAGCACAGAGGCACCGCATCCACAGAGAGTGGTGGTCTCTACTAGTGATGCTGGAGACAGGCACAACAGCAAGGATGCACTTCTTGTTGCTCACGTTCATTCGCTTCATTTCGCGGCTTCCGAAAACGTCCAAGCGTCGAGGGCGACAAGAATGGGGCAAAAACGCCCATCAGAGTGGCCGTGACCGACGCGAGACGTGTGGAGACGGTGGAACGGGCGCCGAGAGTCGGAGTGCTCCCCGTGGCATCCTGCTGTGTTTCTGCGAGCCGACTGTTCCGAGCTCAGAGAGAGCGCCGGGGGGAGAGAGAGAGAGAGAGAGAGAGAGAGAGAGAGAGAGAGAGAGAGCGAGCACGTAAAGCCCGCAGACATTAACGCACCACTTCCGGTTGACACCTTCAAAATAAACCCCAATGCGCTCAGAAACGTCCTGAACCGTCTCGTTTTTACTATTTAACGAAAGAAAATTAAGTACGGAAGCAATGAACACACTTACTATATCCCGGGAGGGTTATACATATATATTTTAAAGTTTTTAGCCTCGTACTCACCGAGACGATGTCCGCTGAAGTGAGGCTTTTTACGTTAAAGAGGTCGACAGTTCCGGCCGCTTCCTGGCTTTGACTGTCCGGCTTGGCGGAACAAGCAGCGGATGCTGTGGAGGTCCCTCCTCCTCCTACACCCTGTCACCCTCCTCCCCGGCTAAGGGGAGCTTAACCCCCGGCCCTATTAAAATTGTAACGGCCCGCCAAGTCAGCATTGTGTAGTCATAAATGGCGTTACCTCTGTTATGTCCACACCGAACGATGTATCGTCAGCGAATATCACACACATTTGAAGTAAGTTTTTTTGCTTTCTGATGTTGGCTGCGTTTTTGTTCAGGAGTCCAAGTTTCTCAGTTTGTCTCCAAGATGGCGGCAGCTAGCCCAATTAGCTAAAAGAGAAATAGCCGTTGACGGCTGAATATTGCCAAACTTATGTAATGTGATGGTTAAAAACCAAAGTACATCCCGTGCTCAGTGTTGAACAGCACAGGAATATAGTTTAGTATTTCTAATGAGGAAAAAGTTTGCAATTTTCTGTCTAAAATTGCCAAGTTCGTGTCATGTTGTCTATCTGAATTAGAGTTGACTTATTAATACAGTCCTTGAGAAGACAAAGTGCAAGTTTTTGGTCAAAAACATCTTTTGCAAATTAAAAGTGTTCTCTCTTTGTTTTGTATTTTCTCATTCTTGATTGATTTGAAAGTTCACCATTTTCAGACCAAGATTATGGCAGCTATAGCCTGATTAGATAAAACAGTAACAATCTCTTACGAAACTAACTTATAGCTGATGCGTCCACAGCAAAATGTAAGAAATCCCTTAACTGCCAGAGCAATAAGTACAGAAGCAGAAGAAAGAACATTTTTCACTCAGAGATATAAAACCATTCGCCATTATCTCACGGTGGATTCTTAAAGACGACACTCAAACATCCCAAGAGGTGTTACTGTTACGACCTTCCTTGTTTTAAAGAGAATATATATTGGTTTTTACAGAAATATAAATGTCGTTAACACCAGACATTACATCTGGTTAAAATGAAAAACTTTCTCACCACTCCAAAATAGCTATTTCCAAGCTTTGGCGGTTAAATACTTCAGTAGAAATATAAAAGTATACTCTGTGCCTAGAAGGAAAATCTAACATAAATATGTTCACTTTTTTTAATTTAATGTCTCTATTTTTTTACTCTCCTACATAAGCCTTTCTCCCTCCTCCATTTTCACACCAGGAACCAGGGCCAGAGCAGAAACACAAAATCTATCCCAGAAAATGCTCCAGAACTGAGGTCGTACATCTTGGGCACAACCTGAGAGGTTTTTTCTTTTGTGATGGACTTTGGCTGAAGTTTTCTCAAGAACTGAACCTTCCTGGCTTTGTTCTTCAGCCATAATATTTGAAACTAATCTACATTTTCACGTTACGTTTTTTGGGGTCATATTTGGCCTTGCCAAATCCAGAAATCGGAAACAAGACAACTTCATAATAACTTCTTGCGAAATAAATTGAGCAACATAAGTAAATGCATGTCTCTTTTTTTTTATTTATACAACTATGAAAGTTTTGCTGTCTCTTTTGTTTTTATCAGGGTTTACCAGACTGTCCCTTTTGCTCAGACAGGTTGAGCAGTGGATGAGGAGGGGTTTAAATTAATTGCTTTATCGATAAATGTACCTCTGCTCTGCAGCCTCTGGTTATTCGTGCTGGAAGTTTAAGTGCATTGGACTTGTACTAAATGGAATTGATTACTGTGCTGTTCTTGTGAGGGTGGTGGTGTTGGAGGTGGGGGACGCAGAACCATATATATTTTTCCTCACTTCTCAGCCTCGGTGTTCCAGCTGCTGTCTGAACCTGGCGAGACGTGTGTGGTGACCCAAAGTTTAACATCTGAACATTTAAAATTTTGGTTAACATGCGAAGAACTCATTGAGCCGGCTGCACAGTTACATATTAGCATTTAGATCCAGAATGTAAACAGAAACATTCAAAACACTGCACTTCAGTGGTAGAGTACACTGATCCGCAGCTATATATAACTCTAATTAGATCAGTAGATTTTAAAATATAGATTAACCATGGTGAATTTAAAAAAAAACATATTCCTCTTACCTGATTAGATAGCAGAGAACTGCTGCAGGTCTTGAGGATGATTAGGGCTCTGCAGGCTCTCTCCGACCCATTTAAGTCAGCCTGCAGGGCCACCAGCTCACACCAGAACAAAACTGAGACTCCGGTAGAGCTCAACTGGAGCACCGGGGGGACCGGAGCCTTGTTCCCAACAGTGTTATGACCTTTCCTTTTTTTGATTGTTCCGCTTCCTTTCATAACACCCAGCTAGTTAATCATGGGTGCACCTGCACTGGATTATTACACTGCAGTCTTTCCGAAGCATGCGCTTTGATGGGCTAATGTGATCAGGCCGAGTAAATGTATACTTTCACTCTTGCCAAAGCAAAGCTATGTTTGGATTTAATGGAGTTAAATAATGGAGAGTTAAAAATTTTGGTATCTTGAATGTTCTAGGACTGCTGTATCGGACCACCCAAAGCAAAATGTGAGTCACTGGGATGATGAGATGTGATGTGTCACCTGGTAGACACACAAACACAAAGAACAGACACTGGCTGTTCACTTGGCGTCCATACACACAAACAGAAACAACAACTGCACAAACAGCTGGTGATGGATGGTTGATTCTTCAAAACAGCTGGAGAGGAACCGAGTGGGAGGAAAGGAGGAACACTGGGGCAGGGCTGGTCTATTTTGGTGTGATACCCTTTGGTACCACTACATTAACTCTTCAGTTATAATGAAGAGTTAATGTAATGTAATGTAATGTCGTCCCTGGACTATTTTGTTGACTCAGAGGTGAAAAGTATTTATCACACATGTGATAAATACTCTTAAAACTCCATCTGAGTTTTAAGACACTCAGATGGAGGGAAGATTTAACAACAAGGTGAGATTGTGGAATTGGTTGCTGTTCATACATTCACTTTTAGTTTTGTCAATATAAAGACAGTGAATTATCTTTAAAAGAAAAAAAAAATACACTGGAAAGTCATAGCAACAATGGCTAATTTATAAGGTGTTTCTTGTTCATATTGATTTTGATGGACCTCTGTTTGTTTCAGAGCTCAACCGGTGACCCTCCCTAGTGGCTAAGCTTTAGTTACTTGCCTTCTCCTAGGCTAAATAAAATACAGAAAACATGTGCTACGTGGCCAACTTGCCGTGCAAGTTGGGTGATGGGAGTTCGGGAGACTTGGCCGGCTTTGTTAAAGGAGTTCTGTCCAAGGCACAGAATATCTAATAAACAGCATGGACTAGCAAAAAAGAGGTTCAGAAGTGTACTGGGTACTTGGCAACCTTGAGCCAGTAATTGCACTTTGTAATAGCATTTTGTAATTGCATCAGTTTGGATACTTGGGTGAAGAAAAGGGCAGAGCTTTCAACCAACTGGTAATGACTTGGGTTGGTGATATTGGTGGCTCCTAGACAGAAAAGGTCAAACCAAGCACGTGGCCCAGGTGAGTTGGCAATAGATGGCAGAGGACGTGGTTGAGTGAGCTTTAACTCATTTCTCTCATTTCCAAAGGAGGGTGGGGACACAGAATATGAATAGACCATGTTCACAAATCCATGTGTAGAAGCTGTGACCTGAAGGTTGTCGGTCGGTTCCTGTTGCGCTGACAGATAAATTCGGTCACGAATAACAATAAATCAACAGTATTAAAAAGCAAAGTAAGGGACAAGGACTCCCAATATATGCAGATGTTTCGCTGAGTGAACACAAGCTTGCTCTTATGAAAGCACACTCATACCAGAGGTTGCACTCTAACCCAGCTTCATTTCTCTCCGCATTGTTCATTTCCAAAAGGCATCAAAGGCATTTTTAATGCGCTGTACCTTCATTTGTTTGCTGTATGATTAAAATTCACTTCCAGCTGTTGTTACCATGACCTTTCTCACCCATATCCTACTGTTTGTACTTAAGCAGAATGGTAATTTTTTTTTTTTTTTTACATTTCATTTTTACATTTCAAGCTCAGGTTCGTCTCCAGTGTGTGAATGAGTAGACAATTTGCAGATTTCCTGACTTGAATTTCAAGATTCCCATAAGCAAAGGAAGCTACTCAACAATTTATGTATGCTAAGCAGATTAACGTTCGGCACCTTGCAAATCACCAGGTTTATTCATGAGTGAAAAATTTTCCACGTCAATAAATTCTAGCTGTTCTCGCCACTTTGGTTTCGATGTACGGAAATGATTTGAGCACTCCCAGGGCGAGTTTTTTTTTTTTTTTTTTCTTCCTATAAACGCATCTGTCCTCCTCCACATCGTCTCCCTGGACGATGTTTACATTTGCACGTCCGTTAACGCCACTCACATAATGAAACCCAGGAGATACCCAAGAAAAACAACAGAATCAATCCTGGCAGTTCTGGCTTCGGCGGACTCAAACATAATCCTACTATTAGTCAAACCAGGATGCAGATCGGAGATCAGCATCATTACTTCCTCTCACTGTCCTGATCTGTTCTAAACATCTGCACAGGATTAGGAGGTGGTGGGGACGGTTTGGTGAGTTGGGGGTGAACATATATTTATGTTCATATTTGGCAATTATGAACATGGCAATTAGATTTCTAAAAATGAATGAAATATAATACACAGACTCTCACAGGTAGAGTCTACTGCACTGCTATGACAGACGTTAGCCGTAGGCGCTGTAACCTTCTCCTTTTTTTATGTGCAGTCCCTCTGAAAAAAAAAAAAAAACCCAAAACAGTATCGGTGACATTTCTGAAGTCAAACATTTGAAATTCTTTCATTTTAAGAAAAACTGAAACAGACTTTTACACAACATGCCCAAATCTCCTCCTCCTCCTCTTCCTCCTGCTAACTTCCCACAGAGTGTGAATCCTGCACCACAACAGCAATCAGCCAAGATACTGTGGTTATATTTGGTCACTTAGAGAGAGATCAGCTATTTGCTCCCTCGTTTTTCAAACAATCCTAAGCCAAGGTGCGAACTGAAGTTATTCATAGCCTCTTACAATCACATCCACCGGGAATCTCTTCATTCTTCAAGCTTGTTTTGTGGTCCAAATTTGCCTTCTATTAAACGACAGCTTTGAATTGGTGTTTGCATTTTTTTTTTTTCTCAAGTGGGTGAGACTGGCAGGCAAACTGATGGTTGCTGCAGGCTTTGGAGATGGGATTATTCACAAACAGGAACACCCGGAGTGGAAAAAAAAAAGAAAAGGAAAAAAAAATCACCACCTCTGAGAAACTGTTTCAGAAATCAACACTGCATAATCACATGGAGCTTGTTGGACCAACACAGGAGTAAACTTACTGTGGGATTTTCAATCTGCTCGTAATCAGAACAATTTAATTGGTAGGGAAGAGGCAACGGAAACAGATATGCTTGAGCATAATGCAAAGTTTGAAGAAAACGATACGCAGCATGCTGGCGCAAAAAAACTTCAAACCAACTGCTAAACAAGGCGGTGAATGTGTGATGATATGGTCTTGCGTAACAAGACCTGGGCATCTTGCAGCCTCTGAGTGGAGATGAAGTGTCAGTCTTAGCATTCTAGAGTAAATTGTCGGACAATGTCTCGTTAACAGCTGAAGTTATTTCAACACAGCTTAAAAAGAAAAGTACCAGGATGTTGAGATGGGCCAATCAAATAACAGATATGTGTTATGAACACACTTACAGGATTATAAAAAAGTTGTGCGAAAGAGGTTTGTAAACCTGCAAGAGTGGAAGCATTGTTATAAAAAAAATCCAGAAAAAAAAACAAAAAACGTTCCACTAAGATATATATTCCACCTAAATATTTTTCTCTATTCCACTCTCATTGGTAAAAAAAAAAAAAAAACAGTGACATTTTCCACTATTTCATTAATAGCTAAGCACCACTTCCCATGTCACCATCTTGCATGCATCCTTTGATCCGTTTTACTGGAAAACAGCTGATATGCCAGGAAAATTGTGGCTTCAAACAGAAGCAATAGATTATGTCATCAATCATGCATTTAACACATACTGAGACAGACCTGGCACTGAAAACTGCACTCTGCCTGGCTGCTGAGATGCCAAAACAAGTCTTTGGCATTCACACTGCTCTATGCTGTATTTCAGAGATTTAAGGGTATGTATGCTGCATTGAAGTGCTTGCAATATGTTGATTTTCTTTTTTTTTTTTTTTTGCAGCAGCAGAGGAGTCATGAAATGCACTGCTTATTGAGTTGATCTTCTTTAGTTTGAATGTGAACAGGCCAGTTAAGGCAGGTGTGAGTGTGGATAAGACAGAGACAGTTAAACTTAGCTTCTGCTGTAGACCTGCTAAAGGTGATACTGTGTACAGGAGATCCTACACCTTTGGAGAAGCTGCAACCTGATTAAAACATAAGATATAAAAAAGTGAGGAAACAAGTAACATTTGCAGTGCTAGTTATTGAAAAAGCACAATTTTACCTGTTTAGATGCCTACTGTAGGTGAGACAGTGTAGAATTATTAGCTACTTTTTACTGATAATAATTCATACATTTGTCAAGACTTTGGGTTGTTTGAGTTGGTTGTGGGTTTTATTATTTTTGTGATCCTTTTTCTTTGATTAGCTCAGCCATAGTTCTGTTTTACTTAGATTCAGATTTTTTGTATTATGCTTTGGTTTCTTCATTCTTTATTAAATCTTCAAAATTAACTCCAACATCGACACTCATCATGACATCAGTCTCAAAGTCTTATTTAAAATGTGAAGAAGAGATTTTTACCCAAACATCAAATAGAAGGATGTTATTTCTGTAATATTCTTAGGGTTATAATTTATTTAGACTCAACTACAAAATTTAACAATGAGAATATATGAACTTACACTGAATTAAATTAAAACTTAAATGAATTATTAATCAAATAAAGATTTACGTCTCCCTAAAGATTGATCAGTGCAAGATGGACAAAATAAACTCATCTAAAGAAATATAAACCAAACAAAATTTACTCTACAGCATTAATTTAAGCAAATTCTTGCCATCATTTAGGGCATGAAGAACTTGGGGTAAAGTAATTCTTTCTTTTGTGAGTGAAATGTTAATTTAAGCACTACAACAGTCGTGGCCCTTTGATCTATCATTGGACCCTCTTCCTTTAAGAAAATGGCAAACACTGAAATATTAGTTATTAAACAAATCAACGTGATTTCCATTCATTTTCATCAACGACAAGTCTAAATTATTTCAAACTCCTTATTGCACGAAATAAATAGTACTAATCCCCTTTTCCATTTTTACATCAAATAATGGGTTACAACTTCGCTCTGGGTTGAATACGAAGCGGTTGTAGCATCAAGAGACCTGTAACCACGTTGCCAAAAAAGGAATGAGTAATTAGATACAGCAGAAAGGTTACGCCGAAACACATTCAACAGGGAGAAGGAGACAGATGGTGGGCGACAGTTTAAACAGACAAAAACAAATGATCTCTAACACTCAAGAGTCCATCTTTATAGATTCTCTTTTTGAAAAAATCTTTTCAATAAAAAAGTAGAATAAAAACTACAGACATTATTAGCTGCATCTCTCGAGTCTTTGGTTTGACAAGCTTAGTGGAGCCATTACAAAACAGCGTGACAGCAGCATGACTGCAACCTATTGTCACATTAATCTAAGGATGATGAGTGGCCTACGAACTCGGCACTCTTGTCTTACGGGATTAAAATGATGTCGGGACAGGAAATGTGAGCGTCCTTCTGCTCCTAATTAGTTTTGTCAGCTGTTTCCTAAACTGTGACTCAAGGAAGAATGACTGTGGATTACAGGTGCTTAAATCCCCTGTTGATGGAATAGAAAATGGCAAAAAGGTAATAGGCATACAAGCTGCCACAGGTTAAATGATTTATTTCCATCCTTCAGGTTGGAAGAGCGGTAAATGTGACATGTATTTTTGTTTTAGATTCTTAAATGAACAGTTAGTACTAATCTCTTCAGACGTGTCAGTTTCTTTTTTCAAAGATGAACCACTTTAGATCCTAGAACAAAGATCACAAAAAGAAAACGACAATCTACATGTGTACATAAAACACGTTGAAATTAATTTATGTTTACAGGCAATATTATTACAGGTATTATTTTGGGCAATATTTAATATAGTTATATGTACTGACTACTCTATGTAAGATATTTTAAATGTTCTTTATTTGATCATTTTTCAATACAGAATGAACAACTGATATTAACACTCTTGCTTTACAGAAAAAGAAACTGTTTGATTGAGTGTTAGGATGTTTGTAGATTAAAAAAAAAAATTATATATATATATATATATATATATATCTCATGGTGGAGTAAATTTCTACCCCCCAAAAAATCTGATATTTTAATATTAACTTCAAATATTTAAAGGAAAAATCTGGATGTTTTTTTAATGTTAAAAGTAGTATATTTTCAAAAAAAAAAATCCTGTTTTTCTTGACTAAAGACATAAATATAAAATATTAACACGAGGATCTTTATTTGGGTTTTATGACATTATAAAGTTATAAAGCTGTAAGAGAAAAAACAAACAAACTCTGAAGCTTTCTTACATTATAAAGTCACAAATTTGCCAAGAGAAGTGACAGGAGTCCTGCAGAGGTGGTAAATTTATGAGACGGGCGTCTGTATATTTTCCAAAGTAGAAATAATAGCTCTGGGCTCTTTTCCTCTACCAGAACAACATCTCCTGGATGCAGACATGAACACCTTGAACGGGATCCAGAATTCACGTGTGAGGTAATGACTACGAACCTGCAACATGGCCTCCATGGTCTGCAGCAGGGGCATGCAGACTTACTGCAGCCCAGAGGCAGCCATTGTTCTCCATTGTGGCATCTCAACGGAGCCTTTTCTTTGTGGATTTTGCATATTCTGCCACTTCTCTCCAGGTACATCAGCTTCCTCCCTCCTTCAAAAATTGTGCGTTGAGTTAAATCACAACTGAGTTTGGTTGCGTGCCTGTGGGTGGGTTTGTGCGTGTGATGATTAATGATCCTGTTTGTTTCTGGGTTACTCTGCGATGAAACCTGTTGACAGTTGTAGTCCACCTTTCGCTCAGTGAGACTGGCACAGTTTAACCCAGCAGTTCTTAAGGTGTTTAGAAAAGAGTACAAATAGGGAACTAAAAATAACTTATAAAGTGAAACAAGTCATTCTCACTCTATGTAAGTTGATCAGTTTGTGTATCATGTATCTTTTGTCAAAATCTTTGGAATCAAGTAGGCACAGATTCTAAATTTCGAAACCTGAAAGCAAGCATGGTAATTATCTTGCTAATTATTAACAAAGACCCTCTAGCATATTGGTAGAGCTTTTAGTTCGCAGGGGTGGGAGCATCAGGCGGTACAGCAGTATGGCGTTTATAGTTAAGGTTCACATCGGAGCCGCCTGGAAGAGCATCTTCCAGACCGTCCAGTTTGTGCGCGTGATCTGCGCCGAGTTGCAAACATCCAGAGGAGCACGAGGCGCGGAAACACACTGCGCATGTGGGGCGTGCCTCTGCGTACCCTCTTCATGGTTCCCATAGATTGTGCTTCATTTGGTCAAACTCCAAATAAATCGCTGGAGAATTTTCTACTGGCACAGTTTGGTCAAAGGTAAAATTAAGAAAATTTGGAAAGAGAAATTTGGGGTCTTGCTAAAAATCATATTGGTTTTACAAGATGACTGGTAACGTCTGTTGGCCTTCACATTTACATTATGTCAGTTTTTTAGTTTGTATTTTTATACTGCTTATTTACCTACTGCTACATTGATTCATTGATTCTCCTTTGTTGGTTTGTTTGTTTTAGGTTATGAGCTTGTCTTACCTTTGGCCATTTCAATAAGATTCTCATCAGTCCCTACAAACCATCACAAATTATGAAAATTAAACTTCCTCAACAACACGTAGTCTGACAAAACGCTTATCAGTTTTATTCAGATTTTAGGTTCCATTAAAGACTTGTTTTATTGACATACATTTGCCTCTTGTGACTAAAGTCGATATGACTTCTCCTGAATAAAAATGTAATAGAATATAATTTAAAGCTCTTTATATGCTCACGACATGAACCATCCCTTTGCCTGCCTTTATCATGTTCTGTAATGCTTAATTGGAATATGTGATTTCTGAACCTTGGTAAATTGAGCTCTAAATCCAGCAGAGCAGAAGTGTGAACCGACCTGGTTGAAGAGAAAACCCGTGGAGAGCACCACACACACTATCGCACACTTAATCTCATCTATCTCACCACTGTGAGGTGGGGATAACCGTGAGCTGAATTCATATTGTCTGATTGCTTCTCATAGCCATCTCGTAATAAAGCCGGATGGTATTTCTCACGCCGCAACACCTCCATAATCTTGCATCCATCCATTTATCTTGAAGAGTAACTTTTATTATCAGCAGCCTGTCCAGACACAACTGTGAAAGCACGCTCACAGAATAATTGCACACAGGCAGAGTTTCCCCTGGGCCATGTTAATACCATATTGATTGTCATCATGTCTGTGAAGATATAAATTTTGTGGTTTCTGGAGATGTACTGGATAGATTTTTGGAAACCCAAGCTGTGCTGCCACAATTTTATATAGAAATAGGGTTTCCCTTGTGTCTAACTGCACATGGACAGTTAGCTGAAGCCAATAAAAAAATAGAGATATATTCCTTCTGTTTTTTTGTCCTGTTTTAAAGTCAATTGTGAGTTTGTATATGTTTTTAATATTTTGCAAAAGTGTTGATTCATCTGTTTACACTACAATGAAAAACTCTCTGGGTCGCAATTCAGATTTTCAGAATGAAGGTGGAGACGGATGGTTTCCAACCACACAGCTACAAGGTCACCGTATAAAGCCTCAGGGAATGCATGTCCTCCATGTTCTGAACTCTTGATTTTCTACTTTTCTTCCAGGATCTGTTGTTTTCTTTACACCGTCCAAGAAAGTCTCTTTGTGAATAAATGAACAATCTTTGTTTGCCCTGAAATTAACTGGTTCTCTGTCCAGTGTGCCTCATGCCTCATCTAAATACTCCTCCTCTAAACCTGATTAGGATTATGTTCTATGGACACATGACAGATAAAGTTGTATAGTAAATCGCATGCAAACCAGGATTTGTTGTTGGTTGACAGATCATAAATCTAATTCTGACATTGTGCTTCCTGACCTCCGCCATGTGGAAAATTCTGAAGAATGATCAAAAGTTGAGTTGTTTCAGAAAAAAAAATCTGTCTAAATAAATATCTTCTACCATTTCTGGCGAGAAGAGAAGCCAAATTTTCGGTCAAAATTATAGTCTGGTAACGGCTAGAAAAGTACATAATCAAAATGCTACTTTCTCAGCAACATTTTCTCAAAGATTACAGGAAGTGCATTGACCTCACCAGCTAGTATAAACATAGGTGGTGTTGATGTAGCTCTTATAGACTGAGATAATATCTGTAATGTATTTGAGTATCAAAGCAAAAATACTCAACATGTAAATCTATAATAAAATAAAATGTTTGCACCCAATTATTTGCTTAAAAAAAAAAAAAAAAACTAACTGCCGCAGGTTGTTTTATTGGCACGAAATCCAGAAAAATACGTCTTTACAAGCCCAATGTAAAATGAAAGTCATGTCCTTGGCGAATGTATGAAAACTGTAACTGTAGATGGTACAACATTATTATGCAATGTACAGTCTGGGGATATTCTCTTCTAAATTTGAGTACTTTTTGAGCAGCTTGCCCAGCTATGCCCCTCTGGAAAAGTGACCCACAAATGGTGGATCTGATTAAAAATCAATCTGCCTGCTTCGTACGGGTAGGAGTGTGTCGATGTGTGACTGTGCATGTGTGCAGTGCAGAATAATGCATGACATCTCGCGAATGCAAATGATCAAAAGCAGTTTCATGATAAGAGGAATGCAGTGACAAGTTTCCTTCCTGAAACGCTAAAAATTCCCAACAGCGGAGACATGACGGCTTTGATCATTTATTCCACTCTCCAAGAACCGCTAAATAATGGACATGTACATTCACAGGACTCAGAAAAATCAATATTTAAACACATTTTAACCTCTCTCTCCCCCCCCCCCCCACACACTTTATCTCCTGTGGTTTACAAGTTCACACTTTAGGATGAGATAACTCCAAAGTTCAGCTCAGCACAGATTAAAACTGAATTAATTCACGTTCACAGCAGAAGAAATTAACAAATCTGATCTAAGCTCAAGCCGCCAACACCAGCTACTTCACATTGAGTGTTGAATGAGATGAGATTTTCTACAAAGATCTTGACAGATGATGTAATGTGTCAATTTGCAGCGTGATCTCTGCTTGGACATCTACATGTGTGCATGTTCATATCAGCTGTGAGTTGACGAGTTTAGAAGAATGGAATAAAGTACCCGGTGGGTTTCGTGTTGGTCCTGGACTGCAATACTAACTCGGTCAACATTTCCAATCCTGCTGCTAGAGCCCCGGGGCTCCAGCTTGCATAAAGCCAGCCATTTTATTAGCATCAGGTCACCATGGCAGCTGCTAGATGTGGCTGTGCAACAGCCTGACCACACAAACCATCTCATACTGTTAAGGGCAACATTATGAGCTGTTACTGTACAACGTAGTTAAAGTTAAGCCTTAAGCATACATTTAGTGTTCTGCATGTGAAGGTATTCATGTGTTTAAGGTTTTTCTTGTAGTAGAAATCTCTCCTGGTGTTTCCAATTTGTTTGAATCCAGACGAGTTGGTTCCAAAGGCTTGAAGCTGGCAGCCAGCCTGAGAGAGGCCAAGATCAAAACAAACCTAACATCTCAAATCACTTCCCATCGGAAAGGTTTGAGAGCACGTTTTTCAAAAGCAGTTTCATCAACTTTTAATCCATACTGGTGTTTGACTGGGATAATCTCGACAGTGAGGGTTTGGTCCTTCTCGGACGAGCTGTCGGCTTCATCCATTTCCAAAAGCGAAGCTGGAAAGCGAATGTACAAAATGGCAACGCAAAGTTATCACACGTGCAGTTTAACATTACTTCACGGCGATAAATAAACCCCCAAACAAACAAAACAAAAAAAAACATGCATCCCTTCATGCACAACCAGTTTGGCTCTACATACAGGAGAAAGGTTTCCACAGACGTTTGGCTCTCATTAGTCATCATTAGGGCAGTGTGGCCAATCCCATCTTAATAACCCACTTCATGCTGTTGCATGTCAGTTTAAAAGACTAATTAAAATGAGGATATTGGGACTCACAAGTGAGTTTGATTCATTGCTGTCAAAGAGAGCCACCGAGTCAAGGCAGAGCATCACTCCCAGAGAAACGCTGGCCCTCACCTCCACTCTCATCCTCCGCTGCCGCTTTGTAGCCGAAAGGAGGGGAGGTGAAGCTCCGCCGCAGCTCGGTGGAGACGTCTCGCCGTCTGTCATACAGAACAGGCTAATTGTGAGAGAAGAAGCAGATGGCGCGCAAACTCTTTGACCGAAACGAGAACATTGCTACACCTGAGAGGAGGCTTTGTTTTTCCTGTTTGAGCTGCCAGTACCAGTTGGAGGGAAGAGTGAGAGAAAGTCGAGGGAGGCAGCTTTCAGTCTGCAGAGAAGATTTTTAAAGGAGAGCCAGGTTGGGGAGTCTGTGGAAAAAAAAAAAAAAAGAGGTGGGGTGGCTCAATGATAGGCACTCATGGGCTGCGTTTCAGATGATGAATGTAAAAGTAGAGTCTGGAATGTGGGCAGAATAGCTTGATGAAGAGGACTGCAGCTGAACGAGGAAATGGGAGGAAATGATCAGTGGGAGGCAGCGTGACGAGTGCTTGTTTCAGCCTTTGTGCTCCTATTCATTCAGGGCAGGACCACCAAGCAAAAAGAATGCTAAGCTAATGAGCTCCCGCAGGATAGTTCTGGTTTGGCACACTGACAGATTTCTCTCTTATTACCAACCAGCTCCATGCAGCCCAGTCTAGCTTTAGCTAAGCTTAGCTTCACCAAACACAGATCAGAGATCTTCTAACCTGCAAGTCCGCCCAGTTATTTTGAGTACAACTTTTTAATGTAGACTTGAAATGCAAAATATTGCAGAAATCATCCTCCTCGTTCTGCAACCATGGTGTATTTCAGCAGCCACATTGTTATATATATATATATATATATATATATATATATATATTTCTTAGTTTTGTGCTTCGTGCAGGATAAAAAGCACAGGTTCTGCTCTGCAAAATGTAATTGTCTTTCTAATCTAATTCTGTTTCCCTGCTCTGCTGTCAGCCGACGTATTAATCGCTTTCAGAACAACTGCGCTCAGACGCAGGCAAACTCGCTCACAGAGACGCACTTCGCAAACACAAAGCCTTGCATAGTCAGTTATGGTTTCTGCCAATCTAACTGCTTAATGAAAATGAAAGATAATGGGTTTAATTAGTGAGGTCCACTTAAATGAATAAAAATACCTGAATGTCTTCGTGTCATATGCTGCCTAACGATCACCTTTATGTCACGTATGCAGCACTCTCATTGCAACTGAGGGAGACAAACTTTCCTTGGTTTATCTTTATTGTGGTGTATTACTTTTACCTGTAAAAATTCTCAAGATAGTTTAAATCAATATTCTCAAATTAATGTTTGCATTTTCCAAACATTTTGAGTCAGATTATACAACTACAGTAAAAGATTAACCTATTTTTAAGCCCCTTTACTCATCTTTACTAAGGGCGCCAATAATTGTGGAGGGATCTGGGTATATTTTAGTTGAATAAAATAACATTTTGGTGCGTTACTTTGACCTGTAGGCACCCACATGTTAACGCTTTGATTTAGAGCTTTGTCGCCATTTTAATGAACTTACAGCGCACATTTTTACACTGAGGAAATTGTAAAAGTCTGAAAATGACCACACCCCATGTTTCCTCAGCAGGTGGTTATCTTATTTTGGGTAGGTAGTTGAGACGGAGAGAAGACTCGGGCGCAGAAAGATGTTGATATTGAGACCAAGCCAAATAAAAGCAGCAGGGTGCATCTAAAATGCAAGGAGGGAATCTGAGGGCTGCTCTCAAACACAGCAAATGAAGATGGATTCCACAGGGACACAGCTGGGTGTGTGTGTGTGTGTGTGTGTGTGTGTGTGTGCGTGTGCATGTGTATGCGTGTGTGTGTGTGTGTGTTTGTGTACGTCCAGCAGAGATGGAGATGAAAGCGAGGTCTTCTCTCATGAAGCTGTCAAAATGATGAAGCGCATCGGTGTCCGCGCGTAATGAAGCCGAGCACACGTATGATCAGTGAGAGCTGTGGAATCTCAATCAGTGCATTGTTGTGACATGTGTTTGCGCAAATCGCACAGGCCTGAAACGACCGAGCGAGCCAGCGGCACTTGGTGCACCGCGGCGGGATGTAAGGCTGAGGAGTCTCTGAGAGTCTTTTGGATTGAATTGATAAGAAGGCCATTAGCAGCTGCTTCAGCCTGTTGCCATGAGAACATGTCCTATGAGGAGAAAGGCATAGTGCCTTAGGTAGCTCTCTCCTGTGAAAAGCCAGTGTCTGCTTGTGGGGTTTTGTATATAGAATGATCACGCGTTCACTCGGCCGAGCGGTTTTTATGTCTGATGGACGGTTGTTTGCATTATTAACAGTTCGGCTCGGACGTTCACACACGTTCATCATCCGGACGACTGTCTTGTTCGTTTTGGGGTTTGGGATGTTTATTTTTTCAGCTGTTCTTTTCCCAGACAGAATGACGATACCAGACACAAATGAAATCATTTTTTACAGGCAAGCTGCGTAGGCACACGAGTTTGAATTTATAGCAGAAATTCTCTAATACAGATGCAATTACAGACTATGTATATATATATATATATATATATACACACACACACACACTCTCAGCTATTGTTGGAGAAATTTCTCTCAGCAAGTTACTGATCGACCCCGGACTTTTTGGTGCAGTGAACGAGCTGTTGGGATAAATATCGTTAATGACGTGCGCACTGCATTTCAGTCACGCGTGGCGCCACGAAACTGATCTGCCCTCAAACTGCTCCAACATCTGGACCCGCCAGTCGAAGCCTCTCGAACGTAACCGTCAGCTGCTGGTGCCTCCGGCAATCCGCCAGTCTAAATGAACGCCTGGCCCGGTGCTGCGAGCCAGGAGGAGGGAGGCCATGATGTGCACTTTATTTTGAGTGGACACTTAAAGGTCAGTGCCGCTTGCGACTGGAACGTTACTCACTATGCCGAGTGAGAAGCTACGTAAAACCAGAGTGGGAGGAAATAATAATAATAATAATAATAAAAAAAATATCAAAAATTAATGAAAAAAAAAGCCCCAACAAGTTTTAAGCGTGCCCTTGAGCAAAGTAAACATGGCAGATTTTTACATCACATCAGCATTATGTTGCTGGTGAATGCAGAGAAATGTAGATTTGCGTGTACCGAGCTTAACCTTGGAGAACAGTCGTCAGAAATGCTTTTTATTCCTCGTTGTTTTGACAGCGACAGCTCACCAAAGGTCAAACTACTTGAAATTCTTGCTGTTACATATTCAGGCTGAGAACATGTCTTTTCCGTCTCTGGCCCGGAGAGCAGCAGCGTTCAAAATTCATGTCGTTGTCTCTGGCGTTCGGCTAATTTTCTCCTCCCAAGACTCAGAGCCACGCTTGTATCCATCTATCTGCACATATGAAATGCTTTTGTTTTGTTTTGTTTTTCTTTACTTTTCAATGTAGCCATTATAAAGTCAAACAGAAGCTGCTTTCTTATCAAATATTTCATGCCTTTTACAGTTTACGATCAAAAGAAAAGTAAAGTGTTTTCATGCTACAACAACTCATATCACATAGGTTCACAAAAGCATTTTTTCAAAGCCGCTGTCATGTTTGCATTAGAAAGTGATTTGAATAGAAATGTAGTTATTTAATCAGAAAACAATGAGATGTCAGTGAGAAAAAGTATTCCTCTCTTTAGAGACTTATTCGACTTTTGCTTTTCTGCTACATTTCGTTGTTTCAGGTCATAAACAAATTCTGAGTTGAGACAAAGATAACCGAAGTAAAGAAAATGGTGATGATTTCAAATGATGGTTTTGTTCATTTTTTGTTTTTTAGATAGGAGAAAAAGTTTAGAAAAAATTATTTTCCTTCTTAAAGTAATAATTGGCGTTACCTAAGGCAGCAGCAACTCCCATCAGGACTCCCATCAACGAGTCCTTTCCGTCACTGTGGGTGAACTTGAATCCACTCTGATTTAATTCGGTCACAATGAAGGGTTTTCGCGCATAAAGAGCAAGGTCGCGTGGCATTTTATTTAGGGTCTGGGCTTTGACTGAGCCGCTTCAAAACTCTACAAAGAAGGAGCAACTCCCATTTCTTTCTTTTTGTCGTTTTACTTTTGAAATAAAAAAATCCGGTTCAGAAAATTAGGGAATGCCACCTCCGACCACCGTTGTAAACTACATATCAACTTCCTGGAAATGAAAAGCTCGTCAAGCGTGGCCGCAGTTCAGCAGGAAAGCAATTACTTCTTATTTTTTAAATGCAGCATTTGCAGGCAGGATGGATTCTGACTCCATTCAAATAGCGGTGGCTCTCCAGGAAGGGAAGCCGTCTTGACAGTGGCCCGGTTGAGAGAGGAATCCCGACTCCCCCTGCTCCACGTCGTTCAAAAACATCCTTGGGCGCAACAGCACAATTCATGTTTACCCTGATTTGCTAATTGGTATGACTATTATTACTGCTTTTGCCTATTAGCAACTTTATACACCAAAATGTGATGCAAGATGTTCAACAAGGCTGGGGAAGCAATTTATTTATTTATTTTTTGAAGTTGAATCTTTTTATCCTTCACTGTTCCACAGAACGTGTGCATGACACACATGCATTGACACACACTCTCTGTCTCCTCATTTAATTTTGTCTTTCATGCTCTGGCAACTTCTGGAGTGCTCTCAAATTAATCAGTATTTTAATGGAAGCTATGTTTAAATTCTGAAGAGGCTCTGGCAGTGTTTTTATTTGGTAAAGGGGCCTCTGGTATGCAGTTAAAGAAACATTGTAGGAACATTTCAATCTTGAGTTGTTTACCCAGTCGTCTCCAGTGAATTTGTTGACTTCTCTGCTTCTAATATTTCTGTGAAAAACAAATAATGAACAAGAAGAACTCTAATCTTGTTGGAAGCTATTTTTTTTTATATGTGTTTATATGTGTAAGACAAAGGAACCCATAAGGGATTTTTCAGCTGCAGCTCTGCTGACATGTGGTGCTCCTCAAGGATCCGTTTAAGGTCCTGCCATCTTTTCCCTTATTAATATTCCTTTCTGGTCTTAATCTTTCTGCAAAATGAATTTATTTTGTTGTACACATGTAGGGTTAATACTTGGAGAAAAGAATAAAACTTTGGTGAAAGGCTCAGAAAGAAAGACAACTCTTTGAATCAGATCTGTTGGGAGTAGGAACTCGTCTATTATCGGCTGGATATGGGCTTGGGAGTGTGAAGAAAAATTAAAGACTTCTGCGTTCCTTGGTTTTTAGCACATTCTTAGTTTAGTGTAGTTTCGATTTTAGTGAAATCTTTTTGGTGCTTCTTGCTTTTTCGAGCCACTATTTGCACCAGAAGTAGTTTCTTAGCAACTTAAATTGCACTGCAATCCCAACTGCAGCTAAAGTGACACAAGGATGTTGAGTCTCGACTAACCGAAGCTTGCAAGCACAGAAGCATACTTCTTAGCAAATTATCAACATTTTACTTCGATACAAAAGAAGCACAAAATCCGAACCTTTATTCGCTCTGAAAGAAAAGTTCCAGCAACAACAGGACTTCAATCACCAGCTTCGTGCTCAGCTGACCCAGCTGCGGTCTGAAACCTCCCCTCTCTCTCTCGCTCTCTCTCTTGCTTTCTCCTCTCTCTCTGTCTTGTTGTTCAGTTTGTTAAGGCCGTCATTCCCCGGTTCTCAGTCTCTGGGTGGGGCCATGAGCTGAAGCAGTGGGGTTGAAGCCTGTCAAATAAACCATGACCACCACAACCTGTCACGAGCCCTCCTCACTTTTCCCATTAACTGTTGTGCTGTGTTGAGAGCCCTGTCAGTCTCAGACAGCTCAACAGAGTAAAAACAAACAGAAAAAAAGGACAAAAATATATATATATAAATATATATGCCCTCACGTTGGAATGTAAGTGTCACCTCAGGCTGTGCTTCCTACCTGACAGAATCCTGTGATTAAAAAGAGCGGGATCGCGTGTATCTGCTCTACCTGTTTGCTTCCTGATGGACTGTTTGAGCCGTAATAATGCCTGGCATCAAACGCAACCTGGCGGTGTTCGTGTTAATGGATGCGGTTGCAGGGTTTGTGTGAAAATGACAGTGATAGTAAATAAGCTAAAATTAGAGAGCGAGCTGTCTCATGTTACCACACTGATTCATCATAATTATTCATGAGGGCTGAGAAATTATCACCGGCAAAAACGGCTCCTCTGTGAGACTCAGGAGCTTGTTGCAGATGTTAGAAAATAAAAAAAAATATTTCAAGCAACGATGGCCCTGTCTTGTTTTTATGAACACATTCAAAAATTCAGGCACATCTTTGAATGCATTAGTTATCATTCCACTCTTTGTGCAAAAACAGAATAAGAAAATTAATACAGTAATTGATGTCCTCATGTATTATTCATATTTGTATAGAAAGTACATCTTTAAAGACCGAACATGATCACAAAATACATTTTCAACTGGGAAGGAGACTGAAGAGAGAAAACAATATAAGTTTAATGTATTGTTCACATTTTTCCTCACTTTTCTTCGTTGCTTAGTCGATAACATAATTCCGAGGTTGTGGTCTTTACAAGTAAGAACCTTGTCATTTTTTTTCATCCAAATGTGTTCATTTTTTTCAAAATGTCACACTTTGAGGAAAGGTCCTTTTCCACCTTAAAAATGGATACTAATAAGGCAAAGCAAGATCATTTTTCTGCAGAACACAAAGCCAACCCAAGTGTTTCCCAGAACAGCCAAGTAAAGCCTCACAAAAACCTTCGGGCTGAAACGACAGATCAATATCATCATAAAAAGACTGAATAAAAAGAAAACAGTTTTTAAATTTATGATTGAAACTTTAATCTCACAGTTCAATTAATTACCGCCGATTGGGCAAACAATCCATGATTGAGACTTTAAGATTAAAAGCTCCAGTAAACACTCCGGGCTGCTTTCTGTGAAGGAGTCGATGGCTTCCGCCGATCTGAGTTTTAGAATGCGATGAATAATTAATAACGATAACTCACAGCAACAAGCAACGGGAGACGCGCAGGACACAACTAAACAAAGAGAAAAACCCGACACGATAGCAACAAACAAAAGGGAACTCTAATCTGACAGATGTACAAATCGCAAAACAACAGCAGGGCTCGACTCAAGGAACTGTTAAAATGACAAGATCTCACAACGTGCAAAATGAAGGGATGCTCCAAGCACAAAACACAAGGTACAACACCGAAACACTCGGGTTTCCTAGGCGTTCCTTTTAAGTCCGAGAAGCATGAAAACAAAGGTGACGGATAATACTTAAACAAAATTTCAATCGTCAGATATTTTTTTTCCCACATTTTTGCCTTCTTAAAGCTATTTTAACTGAAGTGAAACATCGCTAAGTGCCACAACTTTAAGTGAGGGAATTACCCCAGTTTTGAAACTTAAGCTTTAAGTGCTTGACGGTGAGATGCAGCAGCCTGAACTGACAACACACGTAGGACAATACACAAAGAACACCTAAGAAGACTGTTAAAGTGCATAGTAGCACCGACATTGTTCATGTTTTTGTGTGTCATAGAAAACATCTGGAGTTTACCTCCACCTCCCAGCCGTAATTGATTTTCTACGACCCCTTGCAAACAAGGCAATTAAATCGTTCTCCCAAATGCCATTTCAGGGAGGAATACCCACACAATATGCCCTTGTCATCCTGAGGCGAACACATTAGAGGATGTTACAAAGCCAGCCTCACGGTGACGGCGTAGCGTTTGGGACCATGCGTGAAAAATGGAAAGGAGGAAGTAGCCTTTTCAGTTAAGATATCCTTGTTAGAAACAAAGGATTGTGTTTGTGGTGTGGTTCATGCTTTTTCAGCCCTCACTGTGCCGTGACTCCCGTTGTAGCTCGCCGGTCGTTACTGTATGTAGTATAAATATGTGAGAAAAGGTGCCGAGAAGAAAGCAGTGCTATCATTGAGGAAGATTCTTGTTTTTTGTTATTAAACCTTAAGATAATAGAAAATGTTTTCAGCAGTGGGAAAGTGTAAGTGCACAACTTCTTAAATTTAAACCTTTACCAAGACACACCTTTTTTTTTTTGCATCTGTTAGACATTGTTTTCCTATTTGAAATGAAATGGATTGCCGTTCGCTGTAGTCGTTGCCTGTGTGTGCCGTCCCATTCTTTACAACAAATGTTTGTATAGGTACAAAAGAACAAACATGCATCATCTTAAAGCTGCAGAGAGCATTAACATATTCATGCAAATCAAAGACAAAACCCTGTTTATATTTATGGGTTTATGACAACAGTGAGTGACAGAAATACTGACATGAACAAAAACATATGGCTGCAAATTAATGGTGGCTTCTGTTCCCTGTGACAGCGAAAAGCCTTTTAATCTACAGAGACGGTAAACAGCTAGTGGAACCTCTTTCTCCAGACAGAGACATTCACTGGACTTGAACACGTTTTAACCGGTGCTGTGTTAAGAGTTTTTCCTCTCAGATGTAACGTCAGCGGATTTCTGAGGCAGGAGAGGCATCTTGAATGGCTTGTAGGCTGACATCCACGGCCTTTCCAGGAGAAATCACCCAGTCGCAGCCAAAGTTTCTCTGAAAAGTGCTCCACCAGCCTTGAAAAGCTGCCCACTTTGATTTTAGAGCTTTCATTGGGATTGAGAAACAGAAAAAAACCACAAATATAAAAACATGAAACAGTAGTTTAACATGCTTTACCGTCATGAACCAGACAACAACATTTTACAAATACATTTTGTTAATGCTTAAAGAAGCTGAATTGAACAAGATTTTTGTTTAATTCAACTTATTAATTAAAGCAGAGTTTTAAATGCTGTGAAATCCAAAAATAATAATAAAAAAAACACATTCTTGCTTCCTGATACTTGTCTCAACAACCAGCCAAAGGCTTAATCAAAGACTTTTGCCCTTTGTGGAAATACATGCGCAACTCACTAAATTAGCTTATCATTGAAAATTACATCCCAAAATAATTTTGTCCTAAAGGTGAAACCCATATTTTATTAGGATGATTCTGACTCACAGCCAAAATTTCTGTTCTTCTGAGAATTAGAACAACATGTAAATAAATAAAAATGAGTTTTTCAAAATGTAACCCAGATTACAAACTGCATTATCTGCATCATGACTGCTGGAGATGGGCGCATCATCAGATCATGGGTGGATGGATAGCTTTTAAGGTAGTTTGTCTCCCATAAGTCCAAACTTAAACCACACTTGATAGCCAATGCCAGCATGAGTGTGTGCCAGATTTTATATGTCTGATTGTTTTTCCACACACCAAATATTGCTGTCCATTGGTCCAAACTGATCACACAGACTCCTGAACAATACATTACAAGAAAAAGCACCCATAATGGACTGTTTTTGGTTCAAAGACCATTCCTGTGTGAAGAATTAAGCTAAAACGAACTTGTCTTACATCATGTCTCGCCGTGACATTAAAAAACGTCTCATAATGACATGGTCATCTAATTACACTGAAATAGTATCTCAATGTGATGAGACAGTTCACTCATTATAGCATGTCATTATGACATAATTATCTCAATATAATGAAATAGCATCCCATTAAATCTCGTTGTTAAATGATATAACACAATAATATAGCATTAAATTCATTGTTATAAGATATGATTCTGAATTTCATTATAGAGTCATGAGATATAATGAAATGCTACAATAGAGTGTCTCAATATAGATGTCATACATATTATACACAATATAATATTGAACCAGAAGCAATTAATTAAGTCCTGAAAATATATGTGTGTGCGTAACCCTCTATTTCACACATCATAAAGATCAAATTTCCTAAAACTTACTATGTTATGGGGACCGACTGCTTCTTATGGGGCCGAATGCCCGGGCCCCACAAGAACAAGTGCTGTTTTAGGGTTACAGGTTAGGGTTAGGCCTAAAGACTGAATTGAGTTCAGGCTATAGAAATGCAATGCAATGTCCTTGTGAAAATAGTAAGACATACTGTGTGTGTACGTGTGTGTGTGGGTGTATTTGGCCCTTAACTCTGAACTGATGGACCCCGTAGGTAATCAGTGATTTATAAAAATCCCAGTCTTCTCCTGGTTTCCTGCACTGCTCCCCTTTCTTCCCAAACAGACCGTTTTTAGATAGAAATTAACTTAAAAACCCACAAACAGGCATGGCCTGCTCCTTTTATTCTTAGCCGCACAGTTTTTTTTTTTTTTTCACACCGACACATTCACACTTTGTCAGCAGTGGGCAAGAGTCCAGCTGCGTGGCGCCCTGCAAATTGCCAGTGATTACAGCGGTTTTAGAAAATTCAGGGGAGGAGAAAAGCAGAAGAGAGAGAAAGCAGGCGAGACAGAGGAGGAAGGAAATCAATAAATCTTGAGCCGAGCGCCAAAGAAACTGACTTTTTGATCTATTTCTGTTCCTCCGGCTGAAGTTTGGGTTTTGATTAGGCAGCGCTATGCTGTGCTCGAGTAGAATCAAAGCTATTTGTTGATGGATGAGATTTTTGAGAAGACCCCTTATGATGAGTTATAAAAAATGGACTTATTGTTCCCTCGCCCGGACGCTGGAGCCAGGTGGCCGACCGGGCTAATCCCGAAGGGGAAACGCGGGCTAACCACCTGTGGGTGGGGCCAAAGCGGTCGGGTGCGGTGTGTTATGGGTGGTGGTTGAGGGAGGGGGCTCTGGAGGTCTGATCCTCGGCTGCAATTCAATTCAATGACTTGTTACCAGACCTCTGCAGAGCTGAATGGCATGTTCATGATTCAGGTGTGTTAGTGAAGGAAAGCCTCTAAAAGCTGCTTTGGGCTTCTAGGTATAATTCTTTTGTTACAGATAAAGCTTGGCTGGCAATTTAAAGCCCCTATGGTGAGATACGAAAATCATCTGCAGGCTCTGTCTTTATTTCCTCGGCTGGGTCAAGTTCCAAACTGCCTAGAAAGCAAGAAATTAAAGTTTACTATAAAAACTCTAACAGCAAAGAGCCTTTCTCAAGGCAAAGGTCAAGATGAAGAAAATTGCAGACAAGTCCAAGTTCTCAAAGTCGTCTGTTTCAGTTGAATCTCCACTCTTTTTTTTTTTTTTTTTCTTAAAGCAAACAACAAAATTGTCTCCTTTTTGAGACAATAACAAGAGTTTCATGACATGCAGCAAAGTGCTATCAGGTCCCGGTTGAGCCTACATTAAAATGAGGCTGAGCTCGCCTTGATCCTGCCAGTCGAGGTCATATATCTCCGTCCCTCTGATGAGCTGCTGAGTGAGAAAAGGAACGGGTAGAAATAAAAGTACAGGTCTTTTTTTTTCTTAGATATCTTAACTAAATGCATATATGTGGAGTCGATGTGCAACAGAGATTTTGAGGCTGGCAGATCTGCCCAACTTCTTTCTCTATTGGAGGGTAAAGCACAGTACTTTTAAGCTACATTTTCGTTTATGAAGATACACCTGTGTCAGATGGCATCGTCCTGTTGACATTTTCACTGTTAAAGGATTTGTTTACAAGTTACCAATGTTAGGGCTTTGCCCAACTTCTCGACTTTAGTGAACTCAAACAATGCTCCATTACTTTTCGTCTTGATGTCCAAATCTGTGCACAAACAGTTTCCTCAAAACAAGAGCGATGAAATCCTCACTCTGCATTTCTGTACCTGGGACTTGGCGGGCTCTGTAATGAGCTCTTTGTTCTGTGACTGCAGATGGAAAAAAAAAAAAAAAAAGCTATCTGTACATAGCGCTAGATGGACAATAACAGGTGGAATCTGAATGTTTTTACGAAGTGGAGAATGCATAATTATCCTCAAAGCGCTTCATCAAACCAACAGCACGGTTAACAAAAAGATGTTATAAGGATGAGCCATTCAGAATTTTACTTTTCCAGTGTTGGACTCGTCGTATCATATCATAACGGTGTCAGAATCAGGATGCCAGGTCCAGAGAAAATAATTAAAATACTTATTTATTTGCAGAATTTCTCATGTTTGGCTGCATACTTTTCTGTTTTCATATGCTTTTTGTATCTGTTGTTTAGAGTCTCACACAGTTTCAGTGTTTTGTCGTCTGAGTTTCTCTCTTTCTGTTTTCCCAGTGCGGAGAGATAGACTTATTAACAATGGTCAGAGCTGGGATTTTTTTTTTTTTGTTTGTTTGTTTCTTTGCACGTCTGCAGATTCCCTGAAGCCAAGGCTCGATGCGAGGTGGGGCCAAGCTGTCTGTAACGCAGTATTGATCCTAAACATAGTAGCACGCGCACACACACCCACACACGATGAGCAGACCTGAGATCAGGTCAGAAAATCATTCAGTCTCTTCTACAACATGGACTTGCTTTTGATTCCCTGCATTCTTCAGCATGTATCTGCTGTGGGTAAGTGTGCTTGTTCTTACACGAGTGAATGTGCGTGTGTGTGTGTGACACATGGCTTTGTGAGACCACACACACATACAGGATGCACTCTGTGAACAAGTATCAATCCACCAACCTTCCTGTGCAAAACATTGTAAGTGTTCAATTCAGCAAAGCAATACATGGTCAATAAATTCCTCTTTTTGATACGACTTTCAGTGCAATCATTATTAATTAGATATGACTCCAGATTACAGTATCAGGCTTAACCTGAAAGCACCCAGACCTCGATTGTTAGGGTGAAGTTGTTTTACACCTCAGCTGAAGGATTTCATCATCACCTGTCGATTCTTGCTTGTTTGTCTGACTTTACCTATTTTAGCACAAAAGAAAAGAAGATTGCATTTTGTAGCTTTTTCTTTCTTTATCACTGTTGTTTTAATGATGCTTCCTGCCAAAAAGCTAAATTTCTTGTTTATGAAAACACATTTTGCAGGGCTCACTCCTATGCATGACATCACTTACGCAAATTGATACGGCGAGCCTGAGTCATGTGGGTTGAATCTTTCGTCATTTCATGCAGCTGTGCCAAACAACACCAGTCCCCGTAACACAAATGTTCTCAACTGGAATTTTACACAAGGTACGGTTTGAATGTCCTTCGATGTAGTTCTTCGAGTGCCACCCTACAATGTAATTAATATCACAGGAGCAAGTTTTGCAGCTTATAAAATCAGCAGGAATGTAATGTATTTTCACTTTGTTGACTAGACAACCTTCTCATGGGTCAACGCTCAACTATAATCCCTGCTTAAGCGTTCATCACCCGAGGCGAGCTGCTCTCTTTAATGTTGTTTTCCAGACATAGAACTTCCTTTATCTGCAGCAACGCCGTTCAGCAACAATTAGGCAAATGAAAAACCTTATGGTGCCGACGCGTCGCTGGTTTGGGCTTTTGACTAATCTGCTGATCTCTCTCGTCACTGTGGGCAACTCTGGACGCGGCTCCCTGGTTTCTTGTGTGTTTTAGATTAATCTCCACTTGAACACACCTAATTTAAATTAACATGGCACTGGAAAGCTTGTGGAGGACTTGTTAGCAGTCGGGCAGGATTAATCTCGTTAAAGATGGTTTTCTGAGGGAGGGTTGCATCCAAATCATAAAGGACAAATAATTTCCGACCCATGAGGCAACAAGATTGAGGTACAAAATGCTTGAAGGACAGGACCATTCTAATACATGGATCTAAACTAGGGGTGATGAGGGATTTATGTACTTAACCCATGGAAACCAGGTTATGTGTTTAGTATGGAAATGCACTGCATTTAATCTTAACCCACAAGCTCAGGTGACTCTCTGCGTTTCGATTGGTTGGGAGGCAGCAGAAACATCTGTTTTTGTTCTATGAAGCCTGACATTTCTCCCGGAGAATCAGTGGGGTGCCTCAGCCAGCAAATCAGCATCTCATGAAGACCTGTAACTGTAATTATTACTTATTCTTTTTTTTTTCTGGGAGCACAATGTAATTATGTTGAGCTCAACACCAGCTCTCACACAGCGACATACCTGGGCTCAAAAGAACATGTGCATATGGGCCATTCATTGAGTGTTTACTCTCTGATTTGTTATATTGACATTTTCAAAAAGATTGTTCGCTAGTGATTATAGGATAATCATGTTGAAATTTACAGACTCTGCAGGGAACATTTTCCTTCCCGGTGTCTGTTGAATTTTGTTGAATTTACCATCCGTAACTTGCTAAATGTGTGTGCATCTTTCCCCCCCCCCTCTCTCTCCTGCATTAACCTTGGACCACAATTGCCACGACATCCTTTCTGCTCTGCTTGCAAAGTCATCCCGAGCCATCCTCAGCTGCTAATTATGCGCTGACAACAGGGTGCCTTAAATCAGCATTCGGCTGATAAATTCCCACTGATTCTGTGTGTTTATGTGAAAAGAGATGGCGGCGCAGTAGAAAGGAAGAGAACACAACTCTGTTTTGCTTGAGATTACAACTGTCTTTCGACTTGCTTTTAAATGCTTAGCTGGCGTAGCGAAGGTCAGCGCAAACTCGTGGAGTGGAGATTAATGTCTAGAAGTGGGAGATCAAGCGAGAAGCGTGCACACTGAGATGCAAATAAATATAAATCTGCCAGTAGTTGCCAGTTGCTTTGCTTTTTGTTTCTGTTTCACATCAAAGTTCATGAGCAAATTAATGAACTGAGGAACAATTTAAACCCAAGAAAGGATACAAAAATAACAACACATGTGAACATACTAGAAGCAGATATAAATTAGATGATGGTTCCAAAACATGACAGCAAAAATGAATCTGATGTCACCGATGCAACTCTAATTGGCCTGTTTAGAACAATCTAAACATTTTCTTCAAAAAGTGCTTGACCATTTCTGGCCACATCAAATCCAGCATAGTGACATATCTTCTCTTCTCCATTTTTTTCTGATGCATATTGTATTATGCATAGGCAATGATATGGATGGTGTTTCATTGTTAATGATTGAAGGAACATAAAAATAGAGCCGTTAAAGTGCAAAGCCTGTTCCATACTGTGACTTCTTCAGATTAGCTGCGACTGCACGCACACGCAAGGACGACGTGGGAGCTGGCAGGTCCAGCTCCGACATATTATGACAGCCTCTGGCTGTGTGGCTTAGTGATTTTTGCACAGACTGATTCTGATTTGTTTTATTTCCTGCTAACAGTTGTGGAGCTAAAGGACAGCATTTAGTGCGCATTTAGTTATTTTCAGTTGCCTGGATTCATCAATAACTTGCAGGGTGCTTGTTTCTTTTCGAACAAGCTCAAGTACACTGACATTTCTGACAAATTTCATTGATTAGATGCAGGGATGTTTTGTATGTTGGAAAAATGCTGCCCTTCTCAAACACCCGGCATCTATGAAAGCTTAAACACAAGAGAGGTAATACGCCAAATCCTCACATGGAGACGCAATATTCCAAGACGTGAACAGAAAGTATTTGTAACTCCTGTGTAAAGCTGTCCTCTTCACGTGTATTTAGAATTTTAAGTGGCATAATCTAAATCTGGACTTCAGTCCCTTGTCGTGTGGTGCAGTTGAGCCAAATGCAGACTGTCGTTTGAGAGGCAGTTTGGTGACACAACATATCTGTACGTCACTAAACGCAATATGAAGAAGGCAGTCATGATGACACGGGACTAAAAATGACCACGAATAGTGCGTGACAAGAATGAAAAAACCTGGACATGAACCAAATGATAGTGAGAAATAGTGTGAAAAATTAATCACAAATTTTTCACAGAAAAAAAAAAAAAATCACAAAACGACCTATGGCAAGAGATTCCAACTTGAGTTGCTGTTGTGTTTCAAAATCGAGGTCAGGGACCGGTAATGTTCTTGAGATGCTTCTACGAAACTGCTCAAAAATAACCACAGATATCAGGGCGAGCAGCCAGTAGCAATTTAACACAGTGATTGGTCCATTTCTTGAGAACCACAACGACGGTGGAACGTTTGACACGTCCAAACAGACGGTGGATCATCTGCGGGACAAGCTGCCAGTCCATCACACTACAATCGTTAATTTATTTCTGCTTATTTTGTTTCTATTTTTCTTACACTCTATCCATAATGAAAATATTGGTAAATGAGTGATGTTATTGATGTGTCAACTAGCTGAAGACGTGTTTCAGTTTTTAGACAGAACAAGGATCGCTGTCAATGATGACTGAAATTCACTGATTCCTCCCTTTCCCACCTCTTTCCATGGAGAAGAAAACAGAAACAAGTCTGCCTGCAAACCAGGCCGTTTTAGGCATGACTGCAATCATTTCCAGTCTGTCACTCGCACTGTCATGGTGTCTGTTCCTATGACCTTTGATGAAGGAGAGTGACCAGGAGAGGGACAAATCAAAACAAGACCAAAGAAATAAATAAAAAAAAAATAACTGTACAAAAAAAAAAAAAAAAAACAGGACAGAAAACTGAATTAAAAAAAACAACAAAAAAAACTATGCCTCTGAGCACATCTTTGGTCTTCACATCCAAACCAAGCCCAGTGAATTATGCCTTTTACAAAAATGTCTGTTTCAATAATCTCCCCCCAACATCGCTGCCTGAGTGCTAAGACTCCTCTGTTCTTTCCATTTCTGTGTGTGTGCTGTCCTCAGGTCTACCTCTGAGCCGTCTCCCTGCTGCCATCTTCGCTTTTGGCTCAAACTTCCTCTGCTAAAATCTGTCCTTCCTGACCGACAAACCTTTCGGTGTCTCTCTCTCTCTCTCTCTCTCTCTCTCTCTTGCTTCATCTTCCCATCTCTGCAGCTCTTGACATGAGTGAAGAGTTTTGCTGAGATAAAACACAATGTCAGAGTCTAACTCAGCTCTCTCTGCTGAGTGGGAAAATTGACTGGGATTGTCTCTGGCAGTCGCCCTCTCGCAGCAGTATGTAGCCTGTGATGCTTAAAGTGCTGCGCTAATTAGTTTTCACTGTTCCTCTATCCATACCAGTCTTACTCTGACACACCAGCCACAACGATTTCCTCTTCTTCTCTCTTTTTTTCCCCTTTTGTGCTGCCTTGCTTCTTTGCCGTGGCCTATCTATTATGTAATAGCACACAGACAGTGCAGACAAACCCTCTCAGGGGTTTTCAGTGTGGCTTTATATGTCATATGAATTATGTCTTTTCCAATATTTGCCCAGACTGCGTGCTAAGACAAAATAGGAAAGAGGACATAAAGCAGGACCTCTCAACCAATAAGCACGTGACAAACCACGGTAGTTACTGGGAAATGACTTAAACAACTAGTGGATGTATTTTCACACCTACTACTTTTAGCTCTCTGGTCTTTGCCAACTTAAATTACTTGGCTTCACTATTGTACGTAATCCACTTTGCTTCACCAGTTTAGTCTGTTGGTGGGTAATCTCAAAAACAACATGGCATGCTGGCTTTTTTGAGTTGCGTCGATGTTTGTTCTTTACAAGCGTTTTAGTCAGAACCTGAGGATCAGTCACAGGTTAGTGTAAATTCTCAGACGTCCATGGCACGACGATTCAAAAAGCTGAGGTCGAAGGCACCTGGACCTCTGCTCTTCCTTCTTCGGGATGCACTGGTCGTCATCCAAAAGGCTTCTAATGTTCTGAACATAGTTGGGAGCAACTGGCTTATAAGTTGCTGTCAGAAAAATCACAGTGACCGGGCGTTTCGGGTCAGTTAAGATAGGTGAGTCACTGGCGCTATTCTCTGTGACTCTGCTCAAAGTTTGAGTCATTGGCGATCACTGTTAAGTGTGACCATTCCCAAGTCATTACCAAGCCTTGGCTAGTGAATGCCAAGGCTTATCAAAAAGTGACAAAGAGAAGAGTTTGTTGACATCCTGATGGTTTTTACTTCATTGATTCTTTGAATGTTCGACTCCTCTATAAGTGGCTTGTTCTCCTGGTTTCGCCTCAACCAGCTGAAGGTTTCATCTCCCCCCTATGCACCTCTTTGCAACGTTTTGTGTATTACTGCCTGTAGAAGAGGGCTTTTATGCTTTTTAACCAATTGGTGAACTTGTTTTAGAAAAGGACGGGAGAGAGAAAGAAAGAAAGGTTGGCTGTGCATAAAATAGCCAACCTAAGGTTGAAGAGGGATGGTAGCATAGCAACCCAGAGGTAAAACACAAGAAACCCAATGGCCTGAGTGAGCGATGTTGCAAGGAGTACAGGATTTGAGAATGCTAGGAGGAGCTTTGAGGAGATTTGAGTGTTGAGGAGAACAATAATTTCAGATTGGTATCTGTGTTGTCGGGACACATGAGGGCGCAGCAGTAAATGCATGAGCCACAACAAGGTGACTTGGCGTGTTGTGGATCGTTGGATTAAACTTTATCATTCAAGATGATGTAGCTATTTTTCTTTTGACAGACAAGAAGACATTCCGATAACTAGCTTTGGTTACTTTAATTATAATTATACAGTATAAACTCTGTCTATTCCAGTCTTCTTTGAGTCATCATACTGAATCTTTCAGTGTGTGATAGTTGACTAATTATCTGGAAACCTGTGCTTCGAGGTCGTGTTGCACAAGATTATTGTACCCAAACAATTGAGTGAATTAGCCATTAGTTTTTTTTTTTTTTTTCTTTTTTGAAGAGATACATTTGAAATCGTTTTACATTATTTTAAAACAAAACTGCTAAAACAAATTGAAAATGCTGACTGGCATTTTATTTCCCTGCAACATGAGTTTGACCAATTATTTATTTTTTTCCTTTTTTTTAAGACGAGTCTGGCCACCGAGTTTAGGAGAACAACAGCTGTTCTCGATATTTACTGATGAGCAAATGCCTCCTGCTGTGATGTAACAGAATGGGCAGCAATGCAGCTATACCAACTGTTAACCTCTGCATACAAGCTGATCTGTCCTCTGGAAGCATTTTCCTCCTGTAATCACATGTAAACCTCCAAAGAGCAAAGCTGACATGTTTCTCTAACCCTTCTGGGCGTCTCTCTCTCTCTCTCTCTCTCTCTCTCTCTCTCTCTCTCTCGCTCTCTCTCGCTCTCTCTCTCGCTCTCTTTTTTAGCTGCGCACACACATTCGCCGTGGTGTCGATGCACTCTGCGTGAACGGGTGGATTGCTGCGAGGGCTAATGAATTGTGCTGTCAGGGAAGTAACAGATTTATTTACATCGAGAAATGGATATCTCCTCCAACCAATCCTGGAGAGCTGAGCTGGTGAAGTTTTACGCTAATGGATCAGGCAAAAGTAATGAGAGGAGGGGGGGGAAAAAAGGAGGCGAGGCATTCAGAAAACAGCATGAGGCTGGACAGCATGCTGTTAGCCTGCAAAACTGGATATTGGGGAGAAATTACAAAAGCAAAGAGGGCGGTAAAAGTAAGTTGAAGGGTAGTAGTTGAGAATCCACTTTAGGAGCTGTCGCGCTGCGGTCGAACACATGTACACTCGCGGTTGAGTGGCCTCGGAAGCAAGCAGACAGCACATGGTTTTTTAAATTGAGAAAAAAAAGAACCCGCATAAGCTGCATAGATATGGCTGCATTCAGAATTCAAGTTATCAGGTTTGCTTTGAGAAAGGCAGAAGTATACAAACACACTTCCTGACAAAAGTATTCACTCCCATGGAAAGTTTTCACATTGTCAACAGTGATGGCTTTTGGAGGGGATTTCATTTGATAGAAGAGAAATGAAACAGTTTTCTTATGATGGAGAACATTCCTAAACATCCACTTCCGAGGCCTGGCACAAATTCCCTTTTGGACTCGGGCCTGTCCTTTGACTGGGCCGTTTTCACATGCCGTGCTATGTCAAAGCTTTTGTCGGGTGACTTGGGCTGGTCTGCTGTTTGAAGGTCAACCTCTGCATCGATGTCAAATCAGCAACGCAATATAATTTGTGTTTGAAGAATCAAAGCAGGAATAGCTTACAAACTCATTTTAGCTCTTCCTCGAATGATTCGAGTACCTCGATCATTCAAATTCCTCGAGGAAAATTTACTTGCCTCGAAGCTTCGTTAATTTAGGTTTTGTTATTTAGCGCATTTTTTACCTTTTATCTTATTTCTGCTGGAAATTGTTCTTGAGTTTTCCAACTGACTGCACAATGCATGACTTGTCACCTCAACACTTCCTTAATCTGTAAAGCTAGCTTAATCAGTCAATTGGCAAGTCGGGGCACAACAAAGATAGGTTGACCAAAACCCTCCTTACTGTATTGATCCTTTCACAAAACCTTTGGAAACTAGAAAGAGTCGAAGGGGACACTGTTTTATAACCAAACCATGACTTAAACTTCTTTACTGATTTACAAATCAAGGTGACTTCTAAGGGTAATTGGTCAATGGAATACAAATGGCAACATTTTCTTTTTTATTTCTGCAAAAAACTACAATCGTGTATCGATTTCCTTCCTCCTTTTAACTATCCACTATTTAGTTTTTCTGATAAAATACATTGAACGAGACAAAATTCAAATAGGTCTCTGTACATAATATTTGCAGGGTAAAAAAAGATCAGACAGGCACAGCTTTCCACGGATCAGTCTCAGGGGTTTTTATGCAAACAATTGCTGGCAAAAAAAAAAAAAA